>SNQN01012818.1:0-14849 GCA_008642245.1 Bassia scoparia
ATTTGTCGTTAAACTGAACTGAACTGAACTGTATTGAATTGAACTGTTTGGGTTCAACCATAACTGAACTGTTGATCCGAATTGACAGGCCTAGTACCATCCATCATTAGCTCCTATTTTGTCCCCCTCTGGTTACTTTGACAACCACTTTGGCCCTTTCACGCAATGGATGTGTTATGTTCTCAAGTTCTTCAACTTTTTTAAAAAAAATTACAAAAATGAAAATATGAAGTATTTTTATTTACATTTTGAAAAATAAAATAAGCTTATAGTGGTCAAGTATGAAGTTAGTGGTCATCTCCCAACACTCATTGTATGAAATTAGGCAATTAAGTGTGTTATTGTTGGCTATTATTGAATTGAATCCGATCCAATACAAGGCGTTGTCATAGTTTCGATAGATAAGGAATAACTACTGAAAGACAACATTTTATGTCACTAATTCACTATTGGATGTAAACCAATGATCATCAATTTTATGCACTCACTTAAGATATATGCTAATTTGCTAATGCAATTTCTTTATCTAAATCCTTAACTACCACGAAGTATTAAAGGAAACCACCTATTTATTTGAAATTATAAGTTTAAACCTAGCTTCATTAATTGACATATAATTATAAATTCAAGTATTTATTATCATAAATAAATCCTAATTTACTTAAAGTATGTAATTAATACATTTATTTATTTTCTTTTTTTTWAAAAAAAAAAAACCTTGTATCGTGGCCGTTGGTCATACACTCGATCACACCATAAGAACATGAACACTGGAATAATTAAATGATGAAAAATGTATAGTCTATCAAATCACATAATCCAAATTAGGCTTTTGACATTGGTGATAGTGACTACAACCATAATTTTCTTTCTTTTTGTTTCACTAATTCACTATACTCTTTAGTAGTTAGTAGGGTCGCTCTTCCCAAATGCTCCATCATCGACACATTGTATTATCTTTTTGCTTTCTCCTAAATGCTCCACTAGCGGTTTCAAAAATTCATTTTTCTTATTTCTCGATATCATATCTTTCAAATAAAATAAACATTACTTGTATTATTTTCAAATTTCTTCCGTTTTATTTCTTTCTTCGTACAATTACATCTATGATCCACCAACTCACCATCATGAAATATTCAAATAATTAAGTTACATGGTAAATTCTTGAAGATATACTTCGTATTAGAAATGTAACTCGAATTATTCTTAGACAGCTCTTCCCTAGTACATTATGGGCCTAAGTTGGAATAGGCGAATCCGATGCACATAATTATATAGCCCGATCGAAGCTAATAAGGAGTTAAGATTCTCTCCATTTCTTGGAGGAAATAAATGGTCTATTTTCTAAATCAATGGTTCATGATGTATGAAGAGGGAAATGAAGGTGATTTTTGAATTTTAATTAGGTGTCAAAATCTTAAAATATGAAATGGACGGAGAGAAATTGAGAGGATCCTAACTTGAAGCTAAGTACGGGTTCACGAGTGGTGTATCTATTTGAAAAAAAATCTTTTTTTTTTGTGAATTTGAACAGAATGTACATGTACATGCTTTTTTTACTTGTCCCAATTTCTATGATCAGGTTCCACTAGGGATTTACGATGAACATGGCAAGTCCATGAACAAAGGATGCATCTATATTTGTGAAAATAGTCCTCCAAAAATAACTATAGCATATGCTCAACAATTCAAAGAAGATTTTTCACGATTTATGAAACTCCGATCTCAAGAACTAGTCAAAGGAGGAAGAATGGTATTAGTCTTTCTTGGAAGGGAAAGTCTTGACCACATTGATAGAGGAAACTCTTTCCTTTGGGAGCTTCTCGCTCAATCATTTCGCATTTTAGTTTCTAAGGTATAATTACAAAAAGAAAATCTTTCTAATCTATAGGGTCTGTTATTTTCACGTTATTTTTTCACAAAAATTTTAACCTTAAAATTGTGATTTTGTTGAATAGGGACAAGTTGAAGAGGAAAAGTTGGATTCATATGATGTTCATTTTTATGCACCCTCCAAAGAAGAAGTAGAGGAGGAAGTGAGAAAAGAAGGATCGTTTAAAATGGAATGTTTCGAAATGTTCCAAATAGAAAGAGAGAAAGAAAATAATAAAAATGGTGTTACTTATGGAAACATCGTGGCTAGTACAGTGAGAGCTATACAAGAATCTATGATCAACCATCATTTTGGCGAACACATTCTTGATTCTTTGTTTAGTACATATGCTCAACTTGTAGATAGAGAAATGTTGAAGAAAGATATTAGACCCATTACATTTCTTCTTGTTCTAAACAAAATATAATTGGAAATCGAAATAGCACCAAATGAAGAAATGTTGATTTGTGTTGATCATAGTTGAGTTCTTTATGCTTTTTTTTTATAAAACAAAGGGAAGACTATTTCTTTCGATGAAAGTCATACGACATCTACAATAAAAATCAGTAACAACCAAATAAATATCAAAATAGATCGAATTAAATTTAATTCTGAAAACACCTAAATCGTTATAAGAAATATCTGCTGGTACAGTCGCTCCTTTTTCACATTGTAGTCTCTTCATACAGCTGTTCGAAAAGGGTTCTATCAATCTGCAATATTAGTTTTGAAGTAGAACCTGATTTGATTCTTTTGAATGTAGTGGAAGAACTAAAATCTGTTGTAATCCTGCACTAATCTTCACCAATAAATCCATTCCCGGAGAAAAACACATGACCGATAATGATCTTACAAAGGAGAGTGATGAATTCGACAAAACAGAATAATGGTATGTCTCACAAGGAAAATAACAAATCTCACGAAAAATAATAAAATAAAACAGTCTTATTGTAAACAATAAAAACAAAAGGTAACATTAAAAAAAATAAGAAAAAGAATGAGGGCCTGCTACCATCAACCTTTAAACGATTGATGGTAGCCCCAAGAAAATTGAAGAAGAAAAGTTTTTTTAAGTGACTAGGGTTTTTAGAGAGAAAAGTGCTTGCATTATACTTAGTATAATTCTTTAGGCTTAATTGAATTTGATTGCTTGTAGGAACTTTTTTTGACCGAACCTACAAACCTTGTTTTATGAACAAGTTAAGTCAAAACCAACCCGTTTACGAATTAACTTGATTTAATGTACAATTTTTAACGAATCAATTGGATCATGCGTTGTTGAATTATGTGAAGAAATTGAACTCACACAAATGCAAAGAATACTATTTATTAGAATTCAATAAACATATTGTTTAATGAACAAATTTTAGTTAGTTTAATCACATTTCGCGTTTTTCAACTCTTAAAAACTCAATAGCCAGTATTCCACGCGCATTTCGACTGTTGGAAGTTCATAGGAAAAAGTCTCTTGAATACTCATCATATCTCATAATTTTGGTCCTAAATTTTGCGTTGAATCATTATATGATTATGGCAACCAACCACATACTTTTCGGCCTTTTCAACAAAATCGCTCCAGAGATCTTATTCTCACACCTTAAGGATTTTTCATGATGCTATATGATCCACGTTTTTGGCGTTTGTATGATTTTTTCCCATAATTTCTTCCACAACTTAAGGGTCATGGGAGATGGTCACTCGCCAAGTTTTAGCCCCAAACAACGACTATTATGTCTCATTGTCTCTCACACGCGTTTCAATGGTTGGAAATTTATAGTAAAAGTCCTTCGAAACCTGATCATATTTCAAAATATTTGCCCAGATTTTGCGAGAAAATTAATATTATATAGTCATGGGCACCGACCACAGACTTATGGCTCTTAAAAAAAATGGTCCGAAAACCTCATTTTCATGATGTATAATTCCCTTTTGCCCATGAAAAAAATGTTTTGGTTATCATTTGAGTTTACTTCATAATTTCCCACACAACTTAACTGACATGGGTGATGACCTCTTGCCAATTTTAAGCCTCAAACATCGAGTGTTCCAATTCCAGGCGCGTTTCAATGACCATAAGTTAAAAGGAAAAGTCATTTAAAATCTAATCATATCTTATAGTTTTGGCCCTAAATTTTTACATGGCATCATCATATAGTTGTTGGAGCCAACCAGGAAATTTTCGTCGCTTTCAACAAAATTTAGTTGGGAGACCTCATTGTTGTGATGTATAATTTATGTTTTTTGCCTGTGCAATCGTCGTTACGATGACCGTATGAGTTTTTTGTCCACAGTTTTTCCCACATCTTAAAGGTCAAATGGGATGAACCCTTGTCAAATTTCAGCCCCAAACGGTGAGAGTAGTGCCTCGCACATGCGTTTCGGTGGTCGGAAGTTCAGAGGAAAAGTCATTCGAAACCTCATAATATCTCATAATTTTGTCCCCAAATTATGCGTGGCATCATTATATAACTGTGGAAACTGACCACAAATTTCTCGACTCTATGAAAAAATTTGGTCCAGATACATCATTATCGTGATGCATAATCCACGTTTTCGAAGGCCATAAACGACGAAACTGACAAAAGGTTAAAATGCGCGTGGTAGACACGACACTCTATATTTGGGTGCTGAACCTCGACAAGGTGCAATCCTTCATGATCCTTAAGGTGTGGGAAAAATTCCGAGCAAAAATGAGTCGGTCTCCTAAACGTCGATTTTAGGTCCAAAAGTTGGATTATACGCCACAAAATGAAGTTTTCGGACCATATTTTGCTGAAAGAGCGGAAATGTCAAAGGTTAAATTCAAAAACCTAATCCACTTTTTTATCCCCTAGAATCGTCGTTTCAACAACAGTCTAAGTGACCTAAAACTTCACCTACACCTTAAAGTTCATGGTGAATGACCCCTCGCAAATTTCAGCCCTAAACATCGAGTGTTATTTCATCCCTGCACGTTTCGATAGTTTAAAATTTACTACTCCCTTCGTTCCCTTTTATTTGTCTTGTTTGGAATAGAAGAGAATTAAGAAAATTGAATCTTTAATTAATAGAAGTTGTTAATTTAATAAGATTCTTACTTGAAAAGAGAGTGTTAGATTTTTTTTATTTAGTATAATGAGAAAAATTAATTGTATTGGAAAGTGAATTTTGGGAGTAATCTAGATAGTGGTTAAACTTTTATTTAATATGAAGAATGAAAAGTAATAAATATTTTTCAATTTACCAGGGAAAAGGTGTATAAAGTTGGAGTTAAAAATAAAAAAGATTCTAAACAAGACAAACATATAGGAATTCCATTTTGGGAAACAAGACAAACAAAAGGGAACGGAGGGAGTAGAAAAAACATTCAAAACTTCATCGTATCTCTTAGTTTTGACCCCAAATTTTGCGATGCATCATTAAAAAGTTGTGGAAACAAACTACAAACTTTTCGGATCCTTCAATTAAAATTGGTTCGGATAACTCATTTTTGTGATGTAATCAAAGGTTTTGGCCTCCTAGAATCAATGGTTTGATTATCGTGAAAGTTTTAACCTGAATTTCTCCCACACATTAAGGTTTATGGGGTATGGCCCCTTGAGAAATATTAACCCGAAATTGTAAGTGTTGTGCCTCCCACATTCATTTCAACAGACGAAAGTTTAGAGGAAAAATCTTTCGAATTCTCATCATTGTTTTGGACCCAATTTTTGCATGACATCATTTTATAGTTGTGGGTATTCTAGGGACCAAACTAAAAGAATAGTTGCTTTGGCGACCATATGAGTTTTTCTAAGAATTTTTCCCACACTTCAAGGATCATGGATGTTGCTCCTCCACCAAATTTCACCTTCAAACGAATATCATTGTGTCTTCCACGTGCGTTTCTACATACGACTAGATATTCAAGGGAAAAGTCCTTCGAAATCTCATTATATCTCGTGGTTTTGGCTCCAAATTTTGTGTGGCATCATTATATAGTTATGGGAACCAGCCACATTTTTTTTGGCTATTCTTAAAAAATTTGGTTCGGAAGCCTTATTTCCGTGATTTATAATCCATGTTTTTTGCCCTTGGAATCATCGTTTCGACGACCATCTAAATTTTGTCTATGATTTCTCCCACACATCAAGTGTCATGAAAGGTTGTCACTCGCCAAGTTTCAGTCCCAAACAATGAGTGTTGTGCCTCTCACTTACATTTCGGTGGCCGAAATTTTAGAGAAAAAATCATTCAAAACCTCATTATTCACATAGTTTTGGTCCCAAAATTTGCATAGCATAATTATATAGTAGTGAGAAGCAATGGTTGTTTTTTTTTTTTTGTTCTTAGAATTTTATATTCTAATAGGATTTGATTTTTTTATTAGGTATTAGATTGTTTAAATAAATTTGATGTTGTATGATTGTAGTAGTTAAGGCTCTAATAAAGCAAGTCTTTGGGAGTGAACATGTATGTGTATGTTCAGTTGTCATCCAGCCCAATAATAATGCCGTAAGACATAAATAGCTTTCAGCTTAGTTTTGTCCCAAGATATGACAGTTCTGTTGGGCCGTGCGGCCCAGTTATTAAGACGGGTCACATTTGATTAATTGTGATTATCAGGTTTAAACGACAGTTATTGGTCTCAAAAAATCGCATGGGTCACAACTCACAAACACAATTTCTGTGCTTAAGTGAATAGTGAGTTAGTGAGTATAGTGACCCTCCTCTATGAAATAGAAATTGTTGTTTGGAAGTTAGAGATTGAAGGAACAATAGTTATTTGGCCATCTTAGAAAGCTAATTGGATTGTTTATTGTAAGGGCTCGTTTACACTTTAACTTAAAACAAATGAACTAAATCGAAATGAAGAAAAATAAAATGAATTGTTTGCGAGTGAAAATAAGTTAAAGTTACATGCTCTAAGAGTTTTGGAGAAAATAATCTTGAGAAAGAGCTTTTAATTTTTTGGTTCAATTTACATTGAAACAATATTATCTATATTAGGTAATTGTCAAATATAAACAACTACGGAGTAATATAGTTTAAGGAGATAATCAAATAAGGTGCACTAATACACAGATATCGAATTGGCACCTATTCAAATTAACTACTTCTAAGTAGAGCTGTAAATGGGTCGACCTGGGTTGGGTTCAGGTCGACCCATTCACATTATTGGGTCAAAACCCTTAACCTAAACCCAACCTGTTAAGGTTAATGGGTTGAGATTTTCAACCCAACCCAACCTGCAAATTAATGAGTCAATCTGATTTTGACCCATCAACCCATTAATTAACTTTTTAGTATCTAGAAAATTAACCTGATTATGACCCAATAACCTAACAATTAAAAGCCTTCATACAAACAAGCATTGTAATACGGAGTACAAAGAAGCAAAAGGAGGACCAACAGATCAGCCATTCAAAGTAAATTTGGGAAAAAAATGTTAAAACCCACAATAGAAGCTAAGTAGAAAATATAAGGGTTTTATAAATTAGCAGGTTCATAGGTCGACCTAACTCATTTAACTCATTTAATAAATGGATTAGGTGGGTTGAAATCAGGTTGTAAATTTCAACCTGACCCAACCCATTAATTAAATGTGTTAGGTTGGGTCGACCCAATAATCTTAATGGGTCGAAAATCTTGACCCAACCCTTTAATAATGGGTTCGGGTTGGTGGATTGGGTCAATTTTTGCAGCTCTACTTCCAAGTATGAGGTACCCCTTAAAAAAAACCCCACCAAGTGACTCTTTAACAATGGGAGATGTTGTGCGCGCACACATCACCCCTCAATTAAACGCACACTCCCGCTCCGCACACTATTCAAAAGAGTGTGCGTTTAACACCACTTAAAAGAGTGCGCGTTTAACAACACTTTTTAACAATGTCATACTTGTAGTTACTAGGGATAACTCTTAGTTGATAGCAGCTAGTGATAGAGTCGGCGAAAACTAACCCAACCCGATAACACGACCTGAACATAACATGAAATAAGCGGGTTAGGGTTGGGGTTTTCCAACCCGTTTATGTATATGGGTCAACCTAAACACGACCTGATTTATAAACGGGTTAGGTTAGGTTTCAGATTGTCAACCTGAAAATAACCTGCCTAACCTGATTAGCTAAACGGGTTAGGTTCAGGTCGAGTTCAACCCGATCCTAACCCAATTAACCTGTATATTTCCTAATAGTCCTAATACTTATATTTTACTAGACTTGGCCCAACTTTATTTTTTACCCACATATATATTGAAACCCTAATTTACTCTTTGGAGTCTTCGCCTCTTACAATTCAGTTTCCACTCTCAGTCTCTTCATTTTCTTTCTACCCTAATTTACTCTCTCTGTTTCTCATTTCTTACAATTCAAGCTCGACTGTTCATCAAAATCGATTATCTTGCTGTCTTCGTCGGTTCCTCTCACCAAATCYATTTTGTTCAWCAACTTCACAAAGGTAAATTATCTTGCTTTATTATTTATTTAATCTACAATTCGACTTGTTGTTATAAATCATGTTAATCAATTCCTTGTTCGTAAATAATGTTAATCGAATTCTTGTGGTTAATGTCTTCTTGTTTATTTGTTAAAATGTTGTTCGATTTCTTATCTTCCTTGTTATAAATAATGTTAATCAATTCCTTGTTCTATTTCTTCTTGTTTTATGAAGTGGAATGCGAACGTGTTTTAATCTACAATTCGATTTCTTCTTGTTGACTTGTGAACTTGAATCTCTAAGTGGAATGCGATTTTATGAAGTGCTACTGTGCTGTTTTTTTTTTTTTTGTCTTTGTAAAGTGATGAATTATGTGATATTATTTTTCTATTTTTATGTGTAGTGAATTTTTTTTAAAATTTTTGTGAAGTGCTGAATTTTGTGGTATTATTTTGCTGTTCAACTTGTTTTAATTTCTGTTTCAACTTGAGTTGTCTTGAGTTGTATAAATGATATCTTGTATAATTTATTTGTATGTGTTAAGTTTCTGTTTCTGTGAACTACTGAAATTTGTGATATTACTTTGTTGTTTAACTTGTTTTGATGAGTTTATATTGTCATTTAATAGCTAATATTCTTAATTTTTAATCTGATTATTGTTTTAATTTGGTTTTTGTAGAAATGGATCCTATTGAAGTTGTTGAATCTAACGATGAACAAGTTCACGATTCACACCCAATTGCTAAACTTATTCCTAGACTTTATTATTAGTATTATGGAACTTTATTATTGTTTTTAATTAATTTGGTGAACTTATTTTGGACATGTATTTGAAGTCTAACTTTTGGATGCCTTACTGGTTTGTTTGGAACTATCAACTATGCATACTATATTATTATTGAATGAAAATGCTAGGCTGCTTATTTGGCAGTTTAAATCAGGTTAAATCAGCTCATTTGGCAGTTTGACACCCCTTATTTTCAGGTTATAATATAGTGTAAACAGGTTGATTCAGGTCAGTTTGGACCCAATTAGTGCTTGATAACATAAATAGGTTACACGGGTTAGGTTCAGGTCAACCTGAACCGAAAAAAATCAGGTTAGGGTTGAGAGTTTCGACCCATTTATCTAAACAGGTCGGGTTCAAGTTTGAGGGTTTCAACCTGTTTACATAAGCGGGTCAACCTGAAACTGACCCAACCCGACCTGATTGCCAGTGCTAGCTAGTGATAAATAGTTATATCAACAATTTTGTCGTGCAGTGCTAAAACATATTATTTCATTGTCAAAATTGTAAATAAACGAGTTGTTTTTGTCACTTGTATTTTTGTATTTTTTCGTACCTTTTCCAATTTCCAATTTCCAAATTCTTATTTCCAATACATGGTCCCATATGAACATTTTGTTGCATTGTTTCGGACACTTGTTCTACAGTGATGAGAGGTGACTTTTTTTTTCTTTTTTTTTTAAGTTTTGAAAATATAAAAAGGTGAAATTATCGTTTTGTCCTAACTATCTATATACTATTACTAAAGCAATCACCACCTTTCTTTTTTTCCCTCTCAAATTTCCCTCCCAATTCCCCTTATTTAATGATTAAATTAAAAAAATGAAAAAAAATAAATTAATAATAATGATAAGTTATTAAATGTTCTTTGAAAATATAAGGTTTAACTCTAAATTTTGAATACTTTTATTTTTTAAAATCAATTTTTAATTTGGATGATTTAAAATTTATTTTATAATCGAGCATTTGATCAGGAATTATCGTGCAACTTATAGCCACAACCTAACCCGGCCCAAGAGTCATCTAATGTTTAACGTTAATCAAATATAAACCTTACAAACTTTATTTGGTTGTAAATTGTAATGTTTCCTTTAATTTTTTTAAAAAAACAAATAATATAAATCGTGCATCGCACGGGGCTAAGCTAGTTTATTTATAAATAGCTGATAATATCCTTCTATTATTAGTCCAAATGAAAAGTATATATGTGAGGAGTTAGCAATGTTGAAGCTGTGTTACAGAGTAGCCTATGCCCCTCAGGCTCAGTAGTCACTATCTAGCATAATAGGCATTGTAGAATTGTTGGCTTGTACTCCTTGTAGACTTGTAGGGTTGTGGTTGTAGCATGAGCAAGGTTAGTTATTATTACCGAGTAGTATAAAGTAGATTACAATCTTTAGGAATAATGTCTCATACTCTCATTATTGACAACTTTCGGTAAAAACTTGCTTAAAAAAAGTCCAATGAAGCAAAGTAACAAGATTATCTAGTTTGCCTTTACGCAATTATTTATTGATGAGCATTATTAATTAATTACTCCTCGAGATAAGGCTATGGATATTACTACATCAACCTACCGGGTAATTTACCCATTACTAATAGATTATTTAAAAATTCGTATTTAAACCAAGTTGTCTTCCACTATCATAAATATCACTACCTTATATTAAGGGTGGATAGTTTACCCGGTGGGTCAACTAAGTTTTTTCCTAAGGCTAATGACTGTTGTTAGCTTTGTTTGGCTATTGTTAAGGCTAATTAATTAATTACTCTTCGAGCAAAGTCACAAGATTATCTACGATACTTTCAACGCTTTGATAAGTGTCAAATTTTACAATGAAGCGCATTTACAAGCGTAAGTAAATCAGAAGCGTCAAAACATTTAAAATCAACACTTTAAGAAGTGTCGAAAAATATGCAACGACGCTTATTAAAATGTCATTCAAATAAAAAAGCAACGCTTTAAAGAGCGACAGAAGACAACAAKGACGCTCTAGAAAGCGACAGAAAGATATCATCAACGCTTTAGAAAGCAACAGAAAGAGATCAACAACGCTTTAGAAAGCGACAAAAATATATTAGCAATAATGCTTGAGTTAGCGACAAAAAATTATTATCGCCGCTTTTATAAGCGTCGATAAACAATAAAGCAATGCTTTATTCAGCGTCAATAAATAAAATCGAAGTCTCCTTGAGTGTCACTATACTCGTAATCGACATTTTTCTAAGCGTCAGAAAGATGTTGGCGACACATAGAGAAGCGATTGAAATTACCTAGCGACGCTTTTTTATGTGTCAGAAAGTAATAAACAAAGCGCCTGCAGATCAATAGCGACGCTTTAGTAACCGTCGGGAAATTACAAACCGACAAATGACAAAGTGACAAAAATTATAGTTCGGCTCTTATGAAAGCGTCGAAACAAAATAATAAAGCGTCAATAGTGAAAACTGACGCTTATCAATACGTCCGAAGTTATTAAGGCGACACTAAATAACTTTTGACGCTTTTTAGTGTCAAAAATAAAAGGTGACGCTTTACTAAGCGTCAAAAATATAAAATCTATGTTTTCTAAAGCGTTGAAACTAGGCAATGCCACTTTCGAAAGTGTCCGTAAATTACATAACGACACTTTTAAGACGTCATAGAATATTGTGACACTTTTAAAAGCTACAAATTTATCATATTCACTTTTAGAAACGTCATTAAATCTGCAAAGAGAGTGTGAGTCTACCCATCGGGTAATTTACCCAATTTTAATAATTCACCGGATAAAAAGTATAAAAAAGTTTGGTCTAGCTACCCACCGGATAATTTATCCATATTTAATAATAGAGTAATATTAAGGGACTAAATGGAATCCAACTCACATATTTATTAATTTTTTAATATTTTTATTAGTAGTGGGTAAATTATTCACTGGGTAAATGTGGTAATGTCGCCGTCCATCTTTTTCTTCTTCTCTCTTATTTTTAAGTAAAAGGAAATAAAACCAATGGAGTAAGTTTCATGTCAATTAATCTATCTATAATATCACTTGCAATAATGGTCTTCTTAAAGTTAAAATTAATTTTGTGTTTGTAGGCACGAAAATTTTATTAATATGCCACGTCAAATTATATTCAAGTCAAAGTCAAATTATTGATTTATTATATTTGACAGTCCAATTAATTTAATTAATTTGAGTTAATAATATATTAACTCATGTTAATTTAATTAATCTCAAATCTTCAAATTGATCAAACTAATTTAAATAGGTGATGATTGTTTGGCCCAAAGCTCAAAAGGTACTTTAAAACCTAAAGGTGATTTACTCTATAAATAGAGTGATCATTCACATTTGAGGGGAGGAGAAATCATTCTTTCAAACCAGAAAAGAAAGAAGCAAAATCAGAGCTCAAAAGCTCACAAAATTCTCTCCAAATTTCTCTATGCAAATAGTCAACAATCACTACCAAATTGTGTCGACTAATCAGAGAGATTCAAACATATTTGAGTGAGGTCTTACGTTTTGTCAGCCCTCATTCAAATACCTCCAAACACATTTGAGTGAGGCCTCACGTTTTGTCAGCCATTATTTAAATACATCCAAACAACGTTTGAATCTAGGTTGATGTTTTGTCTACACTCAACTCACCTTGACACTTGCATGTCGTCGCTCAACAGCGCAACAAAACGGAATCAGAGGACTTAGTTTATTTTTTATGTAAACTTGTAATAGAAATTGTACTCATAAATTCAAATCAATAAAATTCGTATTTTGTTACATCTATTTTGACTTTATCTCGTTGACTTTTTAGTTGAAATTTGTGTTTACAATGAAATTTCAAACCTTCAAAATTAATATAGAGGCAAGAAATATGAATCACAATATAATTTTATTGATAAATAGTGGGGCTACAATTATCGTTACTCTCTTGATTCCGCTCTCCAAAGATGCATATTAGGTTTTTTTTATGGTTTCGGGGTCTCGTTGAGTTATTCTGAACCATTGACTACAATTTGATAGTAGGGAGATGATGGGGTCTTTTGTGACTTATTCCATCTCTTCCCCTTCAAACCCTAGAATATTATCCTCTATATAGAGAAACTGACTTGGAAAACAATAAATGTAACGAATCTCTAAAAACCCTAGTACTATAACAAACTCTATCTAATTTATTTTGGATAGAGATGACACCTAAAATTTAAATTCAAATTCAAATTTTCGGTATCTATAGTGTTAATCAATCATTAGAAAGTTTGCCAAAAGCATGTTTGTAAAGTAGTGAATTGATTTTTCTTTCTTATACTTTCTCACAATCTACACATAAAGGTCTTCTAACAGTTTCAGAAGACATCTCTCAGATATCCAAATAGTGTTAGACTCAACAAATGCATTTGAAAGGATTAATTGTGAGAAAATGTATAATGATGTGTATTGGAATCTGATTTTTCAATGTAGAATTTATGCAAGGTTTTGTTCCCAACTTCCTTCCAAGGGAAGCGAATGAAATTGCAGACAAGTTTGCATAGGGTGCAAGGAGAGGAGAGTTAATTTTAAATAGATTACATGTATTTAATCATTTTAATGAACCACATGTATTTTGTCTCCAAACTCTTATGGATAATTGTAATGGGCAAACAACGTAGTTTGTTAATAATATGCATTTTTCAAAAAAAAAAAGTGGCAATTAATTCTTTCATTGTATTAATTATAGAGTATCAAAGCGGCAATATGAGTCGTACGGGCATCTAAGCATTGTGCTTAAAGATGAGACTATGAGTAAGATTTGTACCTTTGAGAATAACTGTGTGACTCACCCTAAACAGGGAATGAATCATGGCATTATATATATACATAAATAGATTACAACCTACAATGTATAATTTCAAAAGTGTCCTTAGGCATATTACTCTATTACACCCCCTCAAATTGTGCAGGGAAACGACGTGCAGATTGGACTTTAAAGATTCAAAACGTTGACCTGACAACGCTTTAGTAAAAATATCTGCAAGTTGAATCTAACTCGGAACATACCGAACAATAAGATCTCCACGAGCGACACATTCTCGAACGAAATGATAATCAATATGGATATGTTTACTGCGATCATGTTGCACGGATTAACAATCAAATAAGTAGCGGAAACATCATCACAATAAAGTTTGATAGGATGTCGGTCTGTCTATCCGCTAGTTCCACCACCTTCACAATAAAATTTGATAGAATGTCGGACTGTTTAAGCGTATATTTTCTTCATTGTTGAAAGAATTGTTTGACATGACATTTATTTTTATCATTATATATACACCATTGCTGATTGTACATACAAGTAATTCATATTGATCAAATGTAACATTAATATTATCCTTATATTTAAACACAATTTTTGTAAAGAAGTTATTTCCAATTTGTTTATTTTTGTTAGATCCGTGCAACCCAGAGGTGCCAATCTAGTTAACTATTAAAAGAGGTCATTGTTGACCTCATCTAACCCTTAAAACTACTTATGTGTCATCACAACAAGAATCCGCGTTTTTAACGACTGATTTTACCGACCGTCACGAAAACGGTCGGAAAATTTCATATTACCGACCGTTTTTTATAGGACGCAATTTACCGACCGTTTTGATAAATTTACCGACCGTTTATTAGWATGGACGGAAATTACCGTCTGTTTTTCATTTTTTCCGACCGTTAGACGGTCGGTAATATGGTCAAACTTTTTATTTGACTTGGGAAGAAAATTACCGACCGCCTACGTGGAATTACCGACCGTAGACGGTCGGTAAAGGTATTTTTAAAGAAAA
>SNQN01012819.1:0-14847 GCA_008642245.1 Bassia scoparia
ACATGGGTTGGTGTTTGCATCGATGCCTTCATTTGGACTAGGTGTTTGCTTGAATTTTTTATCCCATCTCGGCTAGTCGTCCGGGAAAACTGGAGTGAAAGTAACGTCGCGTATAGCCACGATCGCGTATAGCGAATGTCTTTTTGCTTATGCTGATGCCTATGCTTTGTATTGATGTCGAATGTCGCGTATAGCCACGATTGCGTATAGCAATGTCTTTTGCCGATGCTAATGCTTATGCCTTGTCTTGATGATGAATGTCGCGTATAGTCATGATTGCGTATAGCAATGTCTTTTTGTTGTTGCTTTTGAGTTACATTGTGTATAACGACAATCGGGTTACCACGCGGTTTTTATGTGCTTGGTGAGGATAGTGTTGCTTCGACTAGGGATGTATGGTTTGACTTTGACTTGCTTGGTGACTTTCGCTTGATCMTGGCTATTGCTACGTCTTAATTTTYCATTTGTTTATGACTTGTTGGTGCATTTTTCGTTGCGATTTGTTGACTTTTTGTAATCCCCCYTAATTTTCAAATATTTATAAATATATTTTCTTATAAATATATTACAATTTATCTTATAAAAAGATATATATTTTTATTTAAATGGTATTATTTTTATTTAAATTATATTTTGTGATAGAAAAGATATATATCTTATTTGAATTTATTATTTTCGTGTAAARTATATTTTATGATAGAAAATGTATCTTTTCTGRTTTATTCAAAACAAATTAAATTAAAACAAAAAAAGAAGAGATATTTTAAATTTAACCTAGATAAAACCTAAATCATTAAAGGGTTTTATTTTTCTTCTTTTTTTCCTCCTCTTCTTTCACGCATAACATTCAGTTTTCAACAAAAAATGGGAGAAAAAGAGAGTGTTGCTTTGCGTTGTTGCTGATGTGCGTTGCTACTGCCGCGTGCCGCCGCTACCCTACTACCGTTGCCACCCACCGGAGCCGTCACTAGCCGGTCCTCCCTTTCCCCTCTTCCTTCTTTGTTTCTTCTTTCTCATGTTTTAATTCTTGTTTTAACTTTGATTAAAGCTTGAAACTTTTATAATCCAATTGTTTATATTAATGTTTTTTAGTATAATATACCATGAATTGCAATGTTTATGAGTTTTGTGATGATAATTTCCACTACAAGAAAAACCATTTTTCGCAACAAGTTTTTGCAACGACCCAATTTTTTTCGTTGCAATAATTTGTTTTAGCATCTACCATAAATTGTCGTTGRAATACCCGTTGCAATACATGAACTTTTCATTTCCCTCCTCCCAAACACATGTTCGCGGGTTTGTCAAAATTTTCCTTTTATTGTAACAATTAGAGTTGTTGCAATAAATTTACCAATATGTAACGCAACAAGAATAATCGTTGCAATTAGATATCGTAGGTTTTTGCAACAACTTATGTCGTTGRTAAATATACAGGACACGAAAGGCAACAAATATTTGTTGCCAAAAATACTAAAAATATGAAAGGAAATTTACTAAAACAAAATCACCAATTGCACGATTAGAACCAAAACCCTTCATCACCAATTGCATGGTTAGTTTGTTGTAATTATATCAGCATTTGGTGGTTTATTCATGATTTTGAAAAGCATAAATAGAATAAGAAAATAGGAAATATGTAATACTAGTTGGTATTAAGTTGGAAATGCAAATTTTATATGAGTTTATCTGATACTAAGGCCATAATGATGGTTTATACATTTTGAATAATTGAACGGTGTTGAAACCTTTTCATATGGGAGTTTCCTTTTACAAAGACTCTGCCGAATTTTTTGAATTATTATAACTTTTGAGTAACTTTGTGTGGGTAGTATTTATAATTGAGCATTTGCAAGATTAATTCATTCATGTTGAGTATGGTTAGGTGTTTGGTGTAGTGTTGTGAATGAGAGATATTTTTACTACATAGTTAAATTTAATATATTGCAGGTTTTATGAAGAATCAATTAATGATCAAGTTAAGATTATTGGTACGATAACCAAGCTTCAACAATGATAATGTACTTGCCTTTTGGGAAATTAGATTGTTACCCCTTTGTTATTATATTTATAATTCATCATTTAAAAATACTATATATATACATATATATATAATATATATATATATATATATATTATATATATTATTTACATTACATGTACTCTAAAATTTTAGACTACTATGATATTCAACAGGTTCAATTCAGCTGCATAATAGCATATATAAATGCATTATTAAAAAAGTTTTCTTTTGCAACGACTTTAAGTTGTTGCTAAAACAACATTCATTTGAGTTATTCTTTATGCAACCGCTTTGGTCGTTGCAGTAAATTGTTTAAATTCCCAAATTTGTTTTTTGCAAACACTTTGATCGTTGCAGTAAATTGTTTAAATCCCAAATTATGTTTTTTGCAACCACATTATTTGTTGCTAGATTAGGTAGTACCCTTTTGCAACGACATCAGGTGTTACCATAGATTGCTAAAATTTTCGAAAACACATGTATCGCAACGACATTTGTTGTTGCTAAAACCAAGTAAGTTATGCTTTTGCAGGATTAGTCGTTGCAATAGTTAAATTTTTGGCGCAAAGATATGACTTTGGCGACGACATTTGTAAAGCAACGGAAAATCGTTGCTATATCGACCATCTATTGCAACAACAAAAGTGTTGCGAAAGCTTTCGCTACGAGAGGTACCCACAACGACTCTGCAACGCAAAAGTCGTTGCAAAACCTATTTTTTGCAACGATTTACACATTTGCAACGACTTTGTCGTTGCTAAATAATGCTTTCTTGTAGTGTTCAATTGAAAATTCAGATTGATAGTATAAAATTAGGGTTTTAAAATAAGGTTTTTCAGTTTTAGATTTCCAGTTTTAGTTATTTTTATAACATCATTAATTGTGAAATTTTAACGAGTCGATACAATACTTTTATACCTTGTGTAAATTTTAGAATTTTCCAAGGAGGATAACTATTAAAAAAAAATCATTTTTGAATTGACAGTTCTTCGGGTTTAAGATTCGGTTTACTTGATTTTTCCTTTTTTTTGTCTGTCAAAAATTTACAGAAATTTGTTAATGCAATATTATTATAAATACAGTAAGAGAACTTGTGATAAAGCTTAATCAAAATATATTTGATTATGTTAAATATATTTATAAATATATTATTCATAAGATTACAATTTGGATTACTAAATCATGATTTTGTTCTTAATAATTATTCAAACATATTTTGAACGATAATAAAAAAGATAATAATATAAGATATATTTGAATTTATTATACCTTATCAAAGATGGATTATTATAACCTGAATAAAGTAGTTATAAGTATTATTAGAAAAATAACACACTGAATGTTTAATAATATTGATAGTACACTGGACGAAATAGTTTTGGGAGTTGTTAAAGCTTTTGTTAAAGGAATAATATTCAGAATTATTTATAATTAAAAGTGCGAATTTTAAAAGATAGACATAGTAATATTCATATATATTCATGGGGATTTTCTGTGAAAATAACAGAATGGTTAAGATTTTGAGATTGACTATATATAACTACTTAGTATTGCTATATATTGTGTGCATGTTTTTTCGGTTTTGTAATGATTAGGAGGAGAACTTGGTAGAATTTTGATTTGATATTAAAGTGGCTTTTTCGTTCAGTTTATTCAGATATGTCTATTCTGCAAAACATGATGTTGTGCATGCCTTGAGGATTTGGAAACGTAGTGTAATGAGTAGAGGGACTCCGTGGATTGTTTGATAGTCACGATATTATTTATTGGCGTCATTGGGCATATTCTGTGAAATTGTGTTATTCATTAGTTTTGGTATGGAGGTTGTTAATTAAGTCATTTGTCTTTTTAATTAAATGATTTGGTTTTAGATGATATAAAGTGGAGATCAAGTAAAATTGCCTATGAGGTAACTTATATACAAGGATGGATTAAGTGAAATAGTTATTTCATGAGGTATTTTTATTTATATAGTTTGAATGAAGTGGACTCAAAGTTCACTTGCTCTATGAGGTGATTTTATTCTTACTCGTGACTACATTGTATGATTGAGTAAGGGAAGTAGGCAGTCTTATGACGAGGTTGTTGGCTTGTCTAAACAGGTTTGTAAAATCTAGGAATTCAATAATCTAGAATTGGATAATGTGATTTGTGAGGTCTTGTTTGGGAAGTTGATAATAATTTATCATTTAATAATACAATATGAATGAGCAATAACTCTGGATTTTATGCACATAGAAGTATTGACATCAGAGGGGTTAGGGTTGTGATTCTTTTACAACTTTTCTAGAGCCGTTTGATCAAATGCGTCTCTTTTCATATTTTTATAAAGGGTTTTATCAGGGATTTTTTCAAAATGGGGTTAGTTGCAGATATATCTAGCGTCATGGTGACGGAGTTGCGCTTGTTCGCCATCTGGTTTATTGATTTTTTTGGGAGTGTGGATCTCTTCGGGTGAGGGGGTCTATCGGGACTTGTGGTAATGGCCCTTGTGTCGTTTGGACTGTTCAGAATTTGGTGTCTGGGTTCGAGTCAGGAGGAAGAGTCTTGTCGCGATGTGTGTGTGGCGAGAAATGATGAAATTAGGGCTGAGGTAGTTGGATAGACAAATTCAAACAAAAAGCATAGAATATATGTGATCCGTGAATTCTGGTAGAGATCGGAGTACACGGTTGCTTGCGAGGTTAGATCGTTTACAGGAGGATTGGGATGAGAGGTTTGGAGGGATAGAGATAGTTTGGAGTAGTTTGTATAGGATATGTGATGGATGAGTTTTTGGGGATCTTTGGGTTGTATAAATGTTGTTGAGTGGTTGTGAACACGTAGGGTTTTTTGCTTTGTTTTAGTAGGTGTACGTCAACTGGTATGTCAGTTTTTCGGGGAGATGTTGTCCGTTTGTTTCCTTGTTTCATAAGTGGTATGTACTCAACTTTGTTGATTGTGTGTTTTTATGTTTGTGTGTGTCGTCCACATCTTCTTTCTTTTGGTGGACCTGTTGTGATCCTTATTTCACTTGGAAATTATAGGGAGCAGATTTACAAGTTGTTGATAGTTATACAGGTGCTTTTGCAACGTTGGGGTTATGGGAYTGCTCGAGTGTTAAATCCTTGGACTGTTGTTTAATGCTCTTTTGAAATTTTTTAGTATTTTTATAATTGGTTTAAATGATTTTTCCAAGTTTCGTGAGTTTGCCAAATCAATTATTCTCGGTTTTGGATAAAGGGCTAACACTGGTTCCTAATTGTACGGTTTTAAAGTTCTTTGATAGTTTTCCTAAAAGTTTGGTTGTTTGATTTATTCATTTTCCGCTGCCGAAAACGTTTTCACACGTGGCGATAACATGTCAATAGTTCTCCGTATTGTTAATTAATTATTTTATAGGAAAAGGGAGAATTATTGGGGTGTTACAAAGTGGTATCAGTTTAAAAGCCAAAAATTTCTTCTTTATTTTCTTTTATTACCTACGTTTTATTCAAATGTTTTATATTATTGAAACATTTCATACAAAAAAAAAATATGTATTTTACAACAACGATATTTTACAATTTCTTCCTTTCTTTGACTAATTAAGTGAGTTTTGGGTAGGATAGGAAGGGCACGTTTATGTGTTTAATTTGATATTTCTTATGCTTGTGCGTGTTATTATTATATGTTTATATTCTAACTATATAAATGTTTCTATCCTACGATGTTGTACATGGATATTGCGACTTGCTTTCTTTTATTGTCTAAGAATGCTCAATGACCTGTATGTTTCACTTTAACAAACACTTTTGTTTTAACCCGATTCTCGAGTTCCGAGAACGTAACTCTCTTTTAAGGGGAGTATGATGTGATGATTTTTTCAAAAAAAAAAACCACTTATTTCATGAAATAATTTTCGCTGCAAAATAATGTCTTTTGATTGTTCAAAGTTATAAACCAAAATTTCATTTCGGTTGTATTTCAAGGTCTTTTAAATAATTCTAAAATAGAGTTCTTAGTAAATTATCTCCGATCTTAAAAAGGTTGCTTTGTTTCTTTTCCAAAATGGCATTTGAATCAATTCTGTTTTGGTTTACATTATTTTCAATTGCGCCTGAAGATAGAAACAAGGTTGAAATACTTCGGAAAAAAAATTCCTTCATTGCATGCATAATTTTTTTCGGATTGCATTTTTGTAGATTGAGATTGCATATTGCACTTAAAAAACAGWGATGAATGATACTTGTTAATTTATTTGTTTACCTTGTTGTGAGACTTCTTTCAATCTTAGTTGGTATACTATTATGGTTGATAGTTGAAATACTATTATATTAGTTGCGAGTGTTACGTAATTGTCACAACGTAGTGCTAGTATTACTTAAAGACCTAGCAGATTGAGGTTTGGTTGTTTATTGCTTGAGATTGGTTTATAATTATATTTGAGAATTATGCTTGGGTATTAGCTTTATTGATTTACTATGTTGTGAACCAAGTGGTTAAATTGTGACGATTTGGGAAACCTGTGCCGTTATTGGGATCTTGATATTATAACTCACAGCGGTTATAACTGAGCATARTATGTGAAAAAAATTTGAGACCTATTATTGTTGACCTTGGGATGAGGCTTGGTGTTAGTATTATTTAGTCCTTGGCATGTAGTGAAGAGATGATATGATCACCCATACCGTGAATATAATCAATTGATTGTTCTTTGTATTTTCTCCAAAAGTGAAACTGTGGTATTTACCTTGTAGCCCAAAAGTTGGCTATTGATTCTTTGGTGGTTGAAAGTATGGAAATTTAATTGTAGTGAACTTTTCTTTGAACTATCATGACCAAGCTAAGTATTTACAAAGAGGAATGACACTATTGGTGAAAGGAGTGATTGCCGTTTGGAGCAAGAATGTGTTATTATAAATGTTAAGGAAGATTTGTAGTTTCTCTAAAGTTGCTAAATGAGTTTGCCATTTATAACTGTTAGTCGTTGACTTTATGATGAGATACATTGTGTATTGGTATTTGATGAGGATTGTAGTTCGAAGAGCTAAGTGGGCCTATGAAGCTAAGATAGAATTTATTAGGATAACGAGAAGTATGGATGATTAAAAGAAAGAAAAAATGGAAGTGTATATCATGATTTAGTTCTAAATGCTAGCTTTGAAAATGGGAGATATTTTACGTATTAGAAGGATTTTTGAAAGCAATTGTACTGTTGAACAAAGTATAGTAGCGTCATAAATAGCTGAACATGTATGATTTGGATAGAATCACGCATTGGTGTATGGGAAGGAAGGATGAATTCAAGACTTATTGTTTGACCTCTTAGTGCTATATAGTTAATGGAGATATATAAACTGCTGAAGTTTTTTTGGAAAATGTGAAGCATTTGGGTTATGTCGTGTTATTAATATTGCAGGAAGATTATAAGTGAAGTGATTTTGATAGTTTGTTTCTATTGTTAGAATTGTGACTAGTGTAATTTTCTATTATTAGTCTTGTTTATGCTTATGGAGTTGACGAGTTCAAACTAGGTGTGTTGGATTTCTAAATTGAGGTATAAATGAAAATTTTAAACAAACCTACCTACACTATATAGTAATAGTGGAGTGTATGGGTCGAACTACTAAAGGAAGGAATAAAAAATGTGGCTCAAGTTATCGATTCTAATTGGGAGAAACACTTGAATATTTGATTTTGAAGCTTAGCTACATACAATGAAACTAGAAAAAGGCTTTGTAAACAAATGAAAACACTTAGGATTAGTTAGTTGCATTATATAAAAGAAGAATTTGTGACCAATCAAAGTATTAAATCTTAACAAAATGGGATAATTGTGATTGGTTTAGCAATTGGTTGGAAATCATTTCCCAATATACAACACTCCAAATCATTAACTTAAGTCTCTCAGCCCTCATAAGATTGAATGAATTGGATTTAAAAAATCCACCTATAACCTTCAGATGCCCTTGCAAGGATTGATCAAGTCATCTCACTCCCAAAACCAATCGGGTGCTAATCAAAGCCAAAGTAAGGTAGAGAAAACAACTTTTGACACAATTATGGTTGGAATGGTTATTTTATCATTGTAACACTAATGAATTATAGATGGGTTTTCTAAGACTCCTAAGCTAAAATCTAACTCACTAGTCTAACGCTTGAAAGAAAACATAAACAATGGAAGAAACAATAGGGATACGAACATAGTAGTAAAACTACAATGGGTATTCAGACTTCAAAAAAAACCAATTGAACAAAACTAGCAAAAATCACAAAGATAGAACATAGGAAACTATACAAACAGAAACTCCTGAAAATCAAAAGCAACAGACATACAAAACCTAGAATTCGAACTGAGCAAACTGAAAGTAATCTAAAATTAAAACTGAAACAATGCTAGACTTATTCGAAATTCTGTTCCGAAAATTAGACGGTAAGCCTATGAAGTTTTGCTTACATGGTTGAGAAATGAGAATTTGAGCAAAATAAAAATGAGTTTTTCTAACTATGGAAGAATGAAGAAGATGAAGTTGAAAGAAAATTAATTTTGAAAATTGCAATCTAAAATTCTAATCTAAAAACACTACTTACTTGTTTGTTTCTCTCTCCTAAAACTATATATACATGGCTCAATTACGATCTCATAAAAATTACAAGTATGCCATTACTAATTCCAACGAACATGTGCCAAATACTCCTCCAAAGTCAAGTCAAATGTCGGTCAAAAGTTGAAAAGTCAACAAAACCGGAGCTGACACCTAGGCGCGGCTGCGGGGCCGTGCGTGGGCCGTACCTTGATGCGTGGGCCACCTCTAAATGCGCGCTCGCTCAGAAATGTTTTTGGAAAATCGAGGGAGAGAGGCTGTAGGAGCAGGCCAAGCGCGATTGCCTCCAGATGCGCGGGCCYTCTCGAAATGCGRGCCCGCTCCAAAATGTTTCTGGAATGTTGAGGGAGGAGCTGCAAGCGCGGGCCGCACCCACACGCGCGGACCGAAGGCGGGCCGCACCTCGAAATGTTCCCGCTCAAAAACCAATTTGGAAATCTTRGAGGAAATCTGTAGGCGCGGGCCGTGCATGCGCGGGACACTCTGATGCGCGGGCCACCAATGTTTGGCTCTAGCTAAACTACTCACTTTGAACGACTATAACTTCTTGCTCGGTGATCGGATTGCAGATTGTAATATACCGTTGGAAAGCTCTTGGAGTCTACTTTCCCATGCAAAAAGTCTCACATGCAAATACAAAGTGTGAAAAAAGATATGGCTCAAAGAAGGTGTTAGAGTAAGAGTTCAAGTGCCTTAAAGCTCAACTTAAGCAAACACAACCATGCCAACAAGTAGTAAGGCCCAAAACTAGCATGCACACATCTAGGCAACTTGTAATCATTCACAATACTTGCAATTGAGTGGACAAGAATAGAAAACAAGAGAAAACTAGTAAAAATACCTATTAAAACCACTAAAAACCAACAAAGCTTTGTAAAACTATACAAAGTGAAAAACTAACCAAAAGGTTAGTGAAATGATATCGAAAACACACATATTGGACAAAATAAGGAAGAAATAAGTACCTAAATGTGACCATTTTTGGCACTTATCAAATGGTTATCTTTTTATTAGGGCAGTTAAGACTGTTTACTATCTGAGATCGAAATTTTGTTAGGACACAAYCGTACTTTAATTGAATCGAGAATGTTTTATTGTCTTTGGATGATGTATTTCTTTTGAGTAATGATTATGATGCTAGTTATGATTTTGTTGTGATTATGAAAGTAGGTAAAGGATCAACAATTTTCTTCATTGTAAACCAGCAAGAGTTTGGATTGATAGAATCATTTTGTTTTATCGTTATGTTAAGCACAATTGGGGTAATGTTCCACTTTCTTATAAGTTCAGTGAGGTGTCATTATTAAGAGCATGTTTCATTTGATACTACCGTGTGCTTGACAGTTTGTATTAAGTTATTTGGTAGCCTTGATATTCTTGGAGGTTTCCAAAAGCGTACGTTAGTGCAATGATCCCACTAATTCCGAACTTTTTTTTACGAGAAGTCGGTGGTTGTTGTGCCACACTTGAAAGGATAGTCATAGTTTCCTCTCTTTATCTCATAGGGTGAGGGGACTTGAGGGAGCCTTTTCGCCTTGTTACTCAGGGAACTGAGAGTTAGGAAAGAGGATTTTATACCATGAATAAGTTGGTTTGGGATGAGTAGGATGGAAGGTGGGAAGTTTTCGAATGTCTTCACAATTACTTTTCATTAAGTTTTTGTCTTGGTTGAAGTTTTAGTCGCTAACCAAGTGTGTGTCTTCCCTTGCTTATTTTGTGCCCATGGCACAGAAAAATTATTATTGAAAAAAAGATCTTGAAAAGATGTAGCGTGTCTTTGAGTTAAAAGATGTGCTTACAGTGGTGGGAGCGACTAATGAGGGTAATATAAAGTAAGACTTTGACGGGATCAATCATGGTTAAATAAGGTTGATGTAAGTCAGTGGGCATGACAATTTCACTACTCATTTGACACTTTTGGCGAATTATTGCTAAGAGATGTTGATGTTCTTAGGTTCCTATGAACTTTTATGAAGTGAATTATCTATTAATACAGAACAACCTTGGAAAATTAAAGAAAGAACAATAGTGACAAATTAAAGGGAAGTTTCGAGATCGTAGTGGAGCAGAAATAATTACGTTTGGGATTTTAGGTGCGGCCTTAGGACACGTTATAGAACATGTGAGTTACGGTCATGCCTTTGGGAGGTTTAGTTCACTGAAGTCTTGATGGGACCTAATGAATCGATGTGTTCATGAGTACCTAGACAAGTTTGTGAGTTGTTGTATTAATGATATTTGGTATATATATTTGAGAAAATGAGAAAAACATCGCTTAAACTTGAGGACTGTCCTAGAGACCCTTACAATCATAAAATGTTCATGCCAATTTTCCAAATGTAAGTTGTGGTTGGAGCAAGTTGGTTTTTTGGTTATCATTTCTATAAACCTATATTGTGGAGCCTGAGAAAGTATTAAGGAGGTTAGAAAGGGCCCATGCCTAAGAACGTGTGACTGTTGTTATGATGTTCTAGTATTTTGGGGTTAACGATAAGTACCTTTAGAGGTTCGTTAAAGACTTCTCAAAACGTAGCGAAACCTAACCAATTTGATTAAAAGGGGACCAAATATATAGTGGATAAATAATGTGATCAGCTTTCAAACCCTTTAAAAACGGCTTGACAACCGCCCTAGTGCTGCATTGCCTGATGGAAATGAAGGAATTGAGTGCTTATAACTGATGCATCAAAACAAAGCTTCAGTTACAGATGGAAAGGTGATAAAAGGAATGAGTGCTATGTCAATTGAGCCAACATACTTGATTAATTAGAGAACAACAAAGTATAGATGATCTTTGCAGCAAGGAATTAAAGAACAAGTGAGGAATGGAGGCTGAAAGTAATTAAATTATGAGGATGGTATAGTCTAATATTTAAAGAGCTGATGGTGTTCCACGAATTGTCGGTGATTGAGACAAAGAATCTGGAGGAGATAAATGTACAAAAGACTATAAAGGGAATTAAATTAGTGATCGAACATGAAAGATAATAGCTGAAGTTCGTCCAAACGTTTAACCTGCCGAGAGCTCCGCAGTGGAAGGGTCGGGATTCTAATATAATGGACTTGGTTATGGGTTTACCCTAAGAACCAAGCAAGAGAATGATACGATTTGGGTCATTGTGGTTGACTTAACTAAATCGGCAATACTGTAGCAACAAAGGAACTTGAAGAAGTATCCTGAGTTCGTTGGGTGAGTTTGCCTTTGTGAGGTGAGTTATGGGGACGACACTCTTTTCTTTGAGGGAGGGTAGAATGCGAATCTAATTTTCGCGCTTTTGCCCTGTTTATGTTTATTTATTATTCTTCAATTTGGCCTGTTTCGTGCTGTTATGTCAATTATTACTTCAAGTTGTATGACTTGGTCTAGAGGCATGATTTTGTATTGGGACACATACTTAAAAGTGTGTGAAATCGTGTCATGTCATGGGTCAGTGGGAGTATTATTTCAGTTGACTACAAGTGGTTTACAACAATACATTATGTCTTACCTTATGGAATCTTGAGAGATTGAGGATTTTGGGACAAGTTTCGGACGGAATCTTCTTAGAGGTGTAAAGATTGTTTAATCACCCGTCAATTTTCAATTAATTTATAAATAATATTCTTTAAATATATTATGATTTATCTATAAAAAAGATATAATTTATTTTAAATGCTATTATTTTCTTTAAAATTATATTTTGTGATTACGAAAAGATATATATCTTTATTTGAATTTTATTATTTTTGCAGTAAACTTTTTTATGATAGAAAATATATCAATTCTTCTTATCCAAAACAAATTAAATTAAAACAACAAAAAGAAGAGATATTTTAAAGTTTAAACCTAGCTAAAACCAAACATTCAAAGGGTTTTATTTCGGAAAAAAATTGTCAACAAACTACCCACTTTTTTTCACTTTTTGCAAACACACTACCCATATTTTCAATTTCTTATTGCGAACAACTACCCTACTTTGTTAGATTTTTGTCACTCAACAACCTATTAACCACCATTAACACCCCAACGTGACATCCCAATTGCAAAACCACCCCACTTTGTTGTTTCCCACCTCCAAAACACCCAACACCCACTAAAACTAACTCAACCACTTCAAACCTCGTCACACTTATTTTTAGCCTATTCTCTCAGCTATCCATCCCACTTTTGGACATAGTTCCTTCAAAAATTGTAGATCACAGAAAAATACTGAAATAGACATCAAGAATCATGATGAATTGAGAATTGTTTTCAATAGTTTATGCCTCTTCCGAACGTTTATAATTGAAGAGTGGGTATTGATTCGCAAAATAAAACATTTAAAAGGGTAGTTGATTTTTCAAAATAAAAAAACAATCTGCGGTAGTTGGCTTTTTAAAGCTGACAAAAAAGTGGTAGTTGTTGACAATTTGTCTTTTTATTTTTCTTTCTTATTCCTCCTCTTCTTCCGCATAACATTCGTTATTCAAAAAAAAAGGGGAGACAGAGAAACGTTTGCTTCTGCGTGTCTGCCTGCTGCCACGTGCCGCCGTTGCGCTGCTGCCTACACCGTCGCCACCCCCTGACGCCACCACTAGCCGATCCTCCCTCTCCCCTCTTTCCTTCTTTGTTTCTTCTTTCTCATGTTTTAACTCTTGTTTTCACTTTGATTAAAGCTTGAAACTTTTATAATCCAATTGTTTATATTAATGTTTTTGAGTATAATATATTATGAATTGCAATGATTGTGAGTTTCATGATGATAATTTCAATTGAATTTTTTCAAATTTATTGAATTATAAAATTAGGGTTTTAAAATAAGGTTTTTTAATCTTAGTATTTCATTTTTAGTTATTTTTATACTCGTCATTAATTTGCGACATTTTAACCTAGTGATCACCATACTTTTATACACCTTGTGTAAAATTTTCAGAATTTTGCAGACACATTTACTATTTWAAAAAAATTCATTTATGAATTGATAGTTTTTGGGTTGCAAAATCGGTATATGATTTTTCCTGATTTTTCTGTCCATTAAAAATTTACGAAAATTTGTATGAATATTATATATACAGTAAGAGACTTTTTGTACAAGTTTCATAAATGTTTGTTGTGTTTTAACATTTTAATAAATTATTACATCAATTTGACGATTTTTCGATTGCAAAATATGTTTTATTCTTAAAATTAATTAAAAATATTGGCACGACAATATATGTTAATTATGATATTTTAAGATTTATTTTCAAAGTTATTTTTGACCATTGAAAAATATAGCTTTTAAGGTTTTAGAAATACAACTGAATGGTTTAATATATATTGTACCATTAGTATGCATATGTTTTGGAGTTGTTAAAGGCTTTTTGTTATAGGAAATTTTTTTCAGAATTATTTAATGAATTAAAAGTGCCGAATTTCTTATTGAAAAGCTATATTTTCATGATTTTCAAGCTAAGACTATACTATAATATTCATACTATTAAATGGGGATTTTTGTGAGAATAAAGACATGAGTGACTTTTTGAGGCTTATTAAACTACTTWGTATTGCTATAAATTCATTGTCACATGTATTGATTCGAGTTTTGTAACATGATTAGGAGGAGACTTCTTAGAAGCTGATTTCTGAGCATTAAAGTGGCTTTTAATTGAGTTTATTCGAGGTATGTACTACTTGCAGAATCCATGATTTTTCTACATGCTTGAGGATGTTGGAAATGTAGTGTCATGAGTAGGGGACTTCTGTGGAATTGTTTCGTAGTCACGAATAAATTAGGGATTTTCTACGGGGTACCCCTGTGGATTTTCGAATTCTATGAAATACCCTTACTTTTTTTTGCTTCCATGAAACACCCTTACTTTTAATTAGCTTAACACACACTAACCTTACTCTAATTATGTACTTAACGGGGTTTAACGGTGTTAATCTTTGGTTAACCGTGGTTAACACTCTTTAKTCTCCCTCTCACCTATATAAGCTAATCTCCCTAATTCTGTAATCAGATTTAAACGTTGTTTCTCCAAAATTGAAGTTTCCCCCCAAATCGATTTACCCCCAATTCGATTTCCTCGATTTTCCTTCGCCAATTGAATGATATGTCTTCTTCGACCTCTTGTAGATCAAGTATGAGGATTTCGCCTTCTAATTTGCAGTTCAACAATCCAAAGTGCACCTGCAATCCCCCTAAAATCGCGAAGTTGAGGGTTTCTCACACTTCCCTTAATTTCAAAAAGGGTTTCTTTCGTTGCGATGAATGTGGGTTTTACAAGTGGTTGGAGGCAAGCGATATTGATGGTATT
>SNQN01012821.1:0-14839 GCA_008642245.1 Bassia scoparia
TGGAATCTTTCCTTCATCAACCAAAGCATCCAATACTCTCTGCAAATAGAAGCATCGATTGGTGACATGACCAATGTCCTGATGAAATTTGCAATACCTCGAATTATCTCAWTTTTCTCTCTTAGATTTCATGGGGGGAGGGTAAGGTATGTTTACTTTCCCTTTAATGTCTTTGTAAACCAAGTAAAGATCCTTGGTGTACTTATACTTCGGACCTTCAAACTCAAACTTCCTTCTTTTCATCAATAGAATAGGTTTCGGACTTCTAGTGTCCATTGTATGAACCTATCTGATCATTTCAATCTCCTCTTCGGGAGGATCTTTCATCTTTGTCCCTCTCCTTCTTGTTAGTTGCATTACACAGCTCCTCCGCATGTATCCACAATTCAGCTTCTTGAAGAGCTTGGGTGATGTTTCGACACCCTCGTTTGAGGAGGTCAAAACGGAACTTGCTATCCCTATGCAAACCTTGAATAAAGCTGTTGAAAGCTACATCATTAGATAAACCCTTAATCTAAAGAGATTCATAGTTGATGCATTTGACGTAACTTCGAAGAGACTCTCTAGCTCCTTGTTCCGCCTTCCCTAAGTGAATATTGTACTTCTTCTCCCTTCTGCTGGCCATAAAGTGAAGCGAGAATATCACGGCCAGCTAACTGAAATTGTTAATGGAGTTTAGTGGAAGGCCATTGAACCACTTTTGTGCAATTCCCTTAAGAGTAACGGGAAAGTATCGACACCAGGTGGCATCATCGGCAAGCTGAGTAAGCATCAAAAGCTTGTAAGTGGAGAGGTGATCACCAGGATCGCCTTTGCCGTTAAAGGGTTCAATAGTCGACAGCTTGACCTTTTGCATAGGAGCGGAGAGAATTGCTGCGGAGAGAGGAGAATGTTGAGAAATGGAGAGAGTCCGAATTCGTTCTTCCAAGTCGGGTTCTCCTTGAGGAAGGAGATTGCCCTGAATGTCATATTGAGATTTGTCCYATCTTGCTGTTATCATATCATTGCCTCTTCTCCCCTAGCTGCCATYGGAGATGTGATAAGAGCCTCCAAGGGAGAGTATTGGATCACGCATACTTCAGGTAGAAGCAGAGAAGGATGAGGCTTCCTCTCCGTTATCGTAACCTGAAATTCCTCTTTTTTCATTTAAAATGAACCTTYCGTCCAACTTCTTCATCTGTCGATCTTTMATCATTTCTCTTAGGTCTCTGTTCTTAACTTTCTTGTCTTCAATAACTCCCCTAACATCCTGACAAGGAGTGGGAGGAGGAGGTCCTAGATTGATAAATCTCTTCTCCGTGTTCACCTGAAGAGGTTGAACASGAGGGGGTCTTTGAGGAGCATACTTGGGTGTATCCTGGTATTTRCTCGTCTTTGGTTCATCAAACTTAGTTGCAACTTGAGAAGTGATGTCTCTTCTGAATCTTTTAAACTTAGAATTACTTTTCTTCTTTCGTGGTTCTCCATGAGAGATACTACGGAGGGTGGTGGTCTTGAACTTGGGGACTTCCGGAGTCTACTCCCTGCTAGCTTCTTGTTCGCCCTTMCCTTCTTGAGCTTTCCCTCATAAGTCAGCTTGGCTTGGGCAGCAGCCTGTTCTTCTTCTTCTTTGGCTTGTTMAGCAGCAYCCTTCTCTGCTTTCAAGGACTTGACGAAGTTCATCATCCCGGAAAGATCCTTCATTAAGCCAGCAAGTTGTCCCACCGTCACATACTCATTATCTCCCAAATCCACGTCTTCTTTTGGATGAGTTTGCTTGGTTTGGCGAGCATTGATCTCCTCTCTCTCTTTGARAGGGTGTGGAAGAGATACTTCATCATGAAATAGCTTATGCATGTTGTTTTGGTCTTGGCGACCTTGTTGAGGACTTGATGTGGAACCTTCGCTCACCATCTTGAATTGTCTTCCCCATAGACGACGCTAATGTTTCAGTCCTTGGGAAGAGACACTTACTTATAGGTTCGGGGGATGGCTTCCTCTTGATGCTATGAGCGTATTCTCCAAGCTAGGGTAAGAATGTAAGAGGTCCAAGTRCAAAAGTCCTCAATTTGTCACGTGCCACGTCCGGGAAGAACCTACAAGAAGGTGAATAATCCTATTGGATTATCGCCCCTCCGACGCTCAAGTCKGTATTTGAATGAGGAGGAGAAGAGTATAACAAGTCTAGAGAGAGAAAGTAGAGAGAAGTTAGAGTAATAGTTGGTGAGAATGATTYATGTGATGTGATGTAATAGAATGTACCCTTTTTGGGAAATGTGAAGGTATTTATAGCCTTCATAGTGTGTCAAGATTGCGACAAGTGTCACAATCTTGGCAATTTCAGCCTAAATGGGCCTTTCAAAACACTTGGGCTTTGAAGAAAGCCTTTGCATTTTTGTATGTATTTGTACACATATTTATACTGTATGAATATACTTTTATATGTATTTGTACACTTATTTGTACCATATAAATATACATTTGTACGTATTTTGTACATGAAATAATACACATGATTGGGCCTTGGGCCTTGGGCCTTAATCTTGGAGTTGGGTCCAATTTGAAGAAATCGGCCCACTTTCACTGGGCTGCATCACATATAAACCTTCAAAGACCACAAAATGTCAAAAATATAAAATTTAATTTCATGCAATGGGAACAAGTTGATTTCCAACAGCAAAGGATTTCACATGGATAATCTTTAGGTAACGCTACCTTGCTCGGCCAGAGAAGCTCAATAAATCATCATGCCAACTGAAATTTTGTTAGCACAAAAAATAAATCCAAAGCCAGAACTCGATTAATGAAAGGAAGGAAAATAAATTTGCAACGCAAAGTCGAAACCTACACAAGGGAAGATGTAAAACCTAAAACCCCCAAAAATATAGATCAAATCCCAGAACCACCTTTGAAATCCAAATCCCAAAATCAACACCGAAAACCAAATATAAATAATTAAAAACCACAAGCGCAACAACCTTGAAATTACAAGCTTCAATTAAAACCAACCAACAGACAGATAGACTTCCTATTCCATAACCACCCCACGCTCATAAATCCACGATGAACATCCCTTCTCGAAACCAATGAGGGGTTCAGGTTACAACGCATATAAATCAAAAAGAAATATGGAAAAAAAATATCGAGAAAGAAACACCAAAAGAGTAAGCAATTAGAGGAAAAGAAAAGAGGAAGCAAAAAACGTTGAATGAAGAGTGAAAGAAGGGTAAAAAGTGTAGATGAAGGAGAAAGAAGGAAGGAGATGAAATAGAAGATGAGAACGGATGGAAAAGAAGGAATCTAAGAAAATAAATGGCAATAGTAATTAAGAAACAAAGTAGGGTAAAGAAGAATAGTTTGGAGCAAACCTAAAACTCCATTTATTGATGGGAGAAGAAAATATAGAAATAATGGCAATTGTACATATAAGAACAAAGGAGGGTAAAATGGTACGTAATAACATTTGAGCAACCTTAAACTCCCACATTATGATGGATGGGGATTGATACTATTTTTACTAATGCCCAATTAATCCATTCTTCCAATACAAACAACGTCAATTGATTTTTAATGTTTGTGAAATTGTGAGTTGTATCACACTAACAAACTACACCAACTTAAATAAAAGGGAAATTCCCACTGGTAACCTCTATTTTGGGTTTTCCCAATGGCGACCCTACACTTTTTAAATACCAGGAGTAACTCTAAACTTTACATAGTGTGCTGAACCGTGACTTTAATGAGTTAGCATTAAATATCCGTTAGTGTGTTTATTAGCTACCCTGGTTATCCTATTGCTTCCCTCCAACTAATTATAAAACCTAATTCGTTTTTGCCGCTTTGTATTTGTTTTTACTTCTCATTCTTCTTCTCACTCTCTGTCTTTCGTTTCAAATTTTTTTTGTATGCTTGGGATAATGTCACACCAATCAAGGTCATGTTCTTCATCTGGTACTAGGATCAACAGGCAAGGTTGATTGTTGGGTTAAGCTTACGTGTTTGCAACCATTTGTCAAACCATGAAGCAGTATACAATCAGCGAACTGTCGTGGGAGGAGTCCAGGCAGGATGTATTACAAGTTGCTATCAATGTGGGGAATTTTGATGATTGGAGCGGATATGTTAGGTGATGACTTCAGAAGTTTTGTTGAGGTCAGAGTTGGGTTGATTAATTGAATGGACTGTCTGAAGTGAGGCATTACATAGGGTTTAGGAAGCTGTTATCCAGGAGCATATGTTTCTTGTTGTAATTGTTAATTGTGTTTTGTTCTGTATTATTGTGAATTGAGTAATGAAATGTAATGATGTTGTATGTTATTGGATGATGAATTTCAATAAATCAGTTTTTTCCTTGCACATTGTTCATATTTGGTCACAGTTATTTTGTCATGAAATCAATCAAAATCCAATGAATCTAAGCTCATATATTAAAATGACATTGAACATGAGTGTTCCGTGTAATTACTTGCAAGAAGTTCACCAAAAAGAGGTAAAATTTGCCAAATAAACACGAAGTTGTATGACATTAGACACGTATTACAAGAAATTCGTTCCAATTACGAATTAACTTTGGACAAAAATAAAGCTTAATTATCTTAAGAAAATTACTTAACATCATATATCAATCCAATTAAAACAACGAAATCAAACTACTCTTACTGGCTTCTTGTTATATTCTGGTTTGCTTGCTTGTCACCTTTCTGTTGCTTGTTGGTCCATGTTCTATGGTACATTGCACAGCTCCTTGTATATCCTTTTTTGACCAACTTCCTTTGGTGACTCTTTTAGAACCCTTAGCCAATTCTGTTCACAGGGAGCAAATCACCCTTGCTTGAACCTGATTGCACTGTTGTTTTTTTGGTGTGTACGTATGTCACTTCGATTGCTGCTGCTTTTTTATGGTGGGGCCGCACCCGTTGCAGTGGTTTTCAGTATTGTTACCGATAGGTGAGTTACTAGCGCACCGTTAGATGGGCTTAGACCTTTTTCCTCTTCCTCTGCTTCCTTCTAGAGTCCTTATCGTTTTCCTGCTGGCTTCGCAACCCCTCTGTCATGTACAGGGTGTTTCAAATAACGGCCCCACATTCGTCTTGGCCCATTGTTTCTGTCTAGGATAGAGAATTTCATTGGATAAGCAAGTTGTATACTTACTCACTGGAATCACTCAGACTCAAACCTATGGGGTCTAATCGAGCAATAAGGTGGCTGGGCTCATACGCCATGTTTACAGTGGATTCTGAAGGATTATCCAAAGATTGCTGCACATGTATGGTTAGTTAAGGCTTACGAGACGGTTGATTTCCCAATCAAAACCTCAAATCTCCATGCTGTGACAAATAATGCCCTGCAGGTCATTGGAATGCAGTGCACAAACTTTGAAACTCTCTTGATTATGTGGACAGAGATTTCTGATCTCTTCCACTTTGTCAACCACTTCTCTATCTAGTGAGCCAACTGACTTTGTGACTCCTTCTTAATATCTGTTTATGTAGATAATGTTAGTTTGAATTTAAAAAACAAAGGTTGAGTGTCACATATCTAGAAGGATGTTAATTTTCAGGTGACATTTCTTACCTAATCAAGAAGTGTCAAGAACACTGTCTGCACCGTAAATACCTAATGTGGCATTGAAGGACTCCACAAAATTAGTCTTATTTACATCAGACTTGATTGCAGGGTCGAATTTGTGCTTGGTCCATCTTTCCTGATCCCCCAAGTCAGCTAACCACKCCCTTGCACCAGCTTTAACCTTTTACAGTCTCTCCATGGCTTTCTTGCAGGTGAAGTCAGATGTAGCAGAAGCAGCTAGCCAGAACAACTGCCACAGCTTTGGACCTGGGAATTTATTCTTCCAATTTGTATTGAGGTGTTTAGCACAGTACCTCCTTCCTACCTCAGACCATGGTTCTATGCATGCTTTGTCAATAGATCGACTACAATAGAAATAAAACAACATTAGTATTAGACACACCAGTAATTAGCAACAACAACTTAAGTAATTAATTAAGGTTTTACCTTGTGTCTGTTAGAAATCACACACCAATTGTGATTCCTTTTAGACTTTGAGAGCACATTTTTCAAGTGATAAATGAAGAAACCCCAATTTTCATCATCTTCAGTTGTTCCTATGGCCCAAGCTAATGGGAACATCTCATTGTTCCCATCTAGCTAGGGCTACTGCAGACAATAAAACTCCTTCATAGTTGCCTTTGAGAAAGGCACCATCTACACCAAGCAAACCTCTACAACCTTGTATCACACCATCCAAAGTTGCCTTGAAACAAATGAAGATGTTTGAAAAAGCCAAAGGCTTTTCAGGATGATTAGCAGGATTCCAGATACAACCTGCAACTGAGCCTAGGTTTGTGTTGTTCACCACTTGACAATAGCCTGGTAGATAAGAGTATGACACATCATGCCCACCATGAAGTTGTTGCAGAGGAATTGACCTTGCTCTTTATAGAGTGGTCTTTGACATCTCAACACCATATCAGTTCCAAAGCAACTCATTTAAAGCAGCTCCAGGAATGTCATTATTAGCTCTTATATAATCCATTAATACCCTTGAAGCCAATTTTGCATTAACTAAGTTGTTCTTTGTTTCCATCCCAAGACAAGTGTGCTCAGAACCTTGGATAGACTTAATAGCAAAAGTCACACCATCAGTCAACCTTGATGCATGTAGTCTCCAAGGGCAGCTCTCATCTGCACATCTGATGGTGTAAACCTTGTTACTAGCTTTCTCCACAACAATAGAAAATCCAGACTGGGTGCAGTAATCCCTCACAACATCTCTAAAGTGTTGCTTGTCTMTGTATAGCTGCCAAGGTTTCAGAACTATTTTCCCAAATTCAATTTCATTAACCACTTCACCATTTCTGTATAATTTTGATGARTAGTTCTGACACTCACCAGTATCATCATCCCACTGTAAAGGCTCATTCTCCCAAATAGGACCCTCATATGGGTCAAAATTATCATGGATAAAAGGGATGACTTCATTGCTGTCATGGTTATCACCCTCTGAGTCTCCATCATCATCCTCATCATCATGTGAGACATCATCATCTTTAGGTGTATTAGTTTCAGATGGTGTGTATGTATCATCCTGGCCTCAAGGACATCTCCCCTATAGTCTTCAACTAGTTAGACAGATTTTGAGACACAACTGATTTCTTCTTGAGACTGCACTGGCCAGAAACTAGACCTTTCCTCTTTATTATTGTCCTTGGAACTTTTCTTAATGAAGGGTGAGGGGCCTTTAATAAATTCACTATTGGCAGAGTTGTTGATGGCTGAGATGTTTGTTCTGTGACTGGTGGATTTGATTCAATGAATTCTCCAAGTTGTTTAGGTTGTTCTATGACTGGTTGGCTTTGTACAAATGACTGGTTGGCTTGGTTCAATGACAACAGTATGTCTAGGCTTCTCCTAAAATAACAGTTTGTAGGCTTAGATTTAGGTAACTCTTTCACCTTAAGAGGTGCCTCATTTGCAGTTTCTCCTTGCCCTTACCCTTTCTCTTAGCCTTACTCTTCAACTTCTTGAAGTTTCTCCAAACTAACACCACCCTCAAATGCTTCTAACTCTATATTCTTCCAATGTTCCATGTTATTAAAGATGTTTTCTGAAATCATGTCAAGCTTATCAGGTTGTGAGGGGTCCACTACTTGAGATGCAATGACACAGGCTCATCAACTAGAATACAAGGGTTCAACTTACAACTCCTTCTAGGTGATGTCACAACTTGGGTTAGTTGGGTTTGGTTCCTTTTGTGTCTTAGCCTGTGATGTCCTAGGTGATGTCACATGTTTGGATTATTAGGGTTTCGGTCAATTTGTGTCTTAGCCTGTGATGCTGTAAGCTTTAGGGCAGCCAACAATACAGCAGTAGCTTAGAACCCATCTCAACCCAAATATATATAGTATTTTGGACCACTCCAAAATTGAACCATTTTCTTCAAAAGGATGTCAGTACTCAACTCACAGTTGTCAAACTTCTAAGCATAGCTAAAGATAGGGTACTCAGGATACTATGACCCATTTTCTCAGCATTTTCAATATAGTCAATGATCACATCAATAAGGCTCACTTTATCAGGATCCTCAACAAACACATCAGTGTCTACCCCTAGGTAATGAAACTTCAACACAATGCTGTCTCCCATATCTCACTCTTAATTAACAAGAAAAAGTACTAACATCAAAATTAACAGCATAATTAAAAAACCCTAACCGCAGAATCAACTACTAACATCAAATGCATATAAGCAACTCTACAACACAACAAATAACAACCATACAACACATCACATAATAGCATGAATTTCAAACAAAAGCAGGAATTTTTAATCAATAAAACAACAAATTACAACCTAACAACAACAATCACAATCATGAAGCCCAAATTAAACACCAAAAACCCATAAATATTAGAAATTTTAAAAAAAAAGCATAAAAATTGAAGAAGACTTACAATTAAACCAGCAAAGCAGCACAACGAGATGATGCGAGATCTTGCAGACTAAAAAGAAAAAAATTGAGAAGAAAACGAAGAGTGAAGGATTTGAGTGAAGGAAGGAGCAATGCATGCAAATAGAGCAAATGAGGAAGACGAATGATCAAGGAGTTAATGGGTATAAGAAAAGTTAGGTGAAGTAAATTAAATGAGCAGTTAGATTAACCAGGGTTAGCTAATAAAACACACTTAACGGATATTTAACTCTTAAATCATCATTAAGTCACGGTTAGCACACTAAGCAAAGTTTAGAGTTACTACTGTATTTTAAAAAGTTAGCGTCACCCGGGAAACCCAAAAATAGAGGGTTACCAGTGGGAATTTCCCTAACTAAATATTGAGAACAATTTTATTTTTAAATTTAATTTAATTTAATTTATTATTGAGGATTCTTCCAGAATTGTTGTTGAACTTGCACTCAAAAAGTAAATGTTTTCAACCTCATAATTATTTTTTGGTTTTTCTAAGTTATTCCCGAGGTTTTGCAATTTCTTAAGCTGTGTCCAAGAATTTTTTGTGTCATACCCGTATCCCTGAGTTTTAGTAGTTTATAAGTTGGATTCTTATGGTTAATTAAACTTAAATGAGGTTAATATTAAATAAAAACTAAACAAACACCCCAACCAACCCTCTCCCTGAACCGCACCAGTCCCACCCTCACCTGAACCACACTAGCCCCATGATCACCGTCGCACCAGCCCCATCCTCACCTAAACCGCACCCTTACCCACTAACACCGCACCAGCCCCACCTTCACCTTAACCATCCAAAATCGAACCACCACCACCACCACCATTAAAATCCCCAAATCAAATCCTAAACTCACACACGTTTTAAGTTCGATTGAATCGTAGAGGTGGTTGTGGTGAATTTGTTGGCTTCGAATGGGTGGTTGCGGTGGGCTCACTAGGTTTGCTAGGAGTGGTTATGGTGGTCAACAGTTGCTGGGTAGTTTCGAGAGAGAGAAAGAGGAAGTGGTAATAGTGGTAGTGGTAACAATTGAGGGTGGTTGAGGTGGTGCGTTTTGGGTCTGGGTGGGTCGGGTGGTGGGATTTGGGTCTGGGTGGGTCGCGGTGAGGGTGTAGGTGGCTGGCCGGGTTGGTTGGGTGGTGAGGGGTGAGGTAATGGTGGGATGGTTGGGTAAAGTTTAGGGGGGTGGGTTTTTTTTGTTTTTATTTTTTTATTATTTAAAAGTTAGCTTAGTTAGTCTAATTAACCATATAAGATGCAAATTATACAACTACTAAAACTCAGGATACGATTAAGACACAAAAAATTCTTGGATACAACTTAGAAATCGCAAAACCTCGGGGATATAACTTAGAAAAACTCTTATTTTTTATCATCATTTTTATTTTAATATCAATGAAAATTGTTGTTAAATTGGGCGTGATGTTTATACATTACTATTAGCTTGTTTATTGTTTGGCTAAATAAATTTGGCTTCCTTCTATTATTTGTCATGTACATGTCAGATTTTGCATAAGGTTGTAATTGAGACAATCGAACTGATCATATCCCATAACAAAAAACTCTGATCTTGCTGCTAATCTTGAATTTCAATCTTAATGATTTCCAACCAGAAAATAAAATGAAATCAAACGATGGAAATAAGAAAAGTGAAAGTCCCAAACAAAGGAATTAATGATAAATAAATGAAAATGAAAATGAAAATTAGAAAAGAAAATTTCAATAAAAAAATCTCAAAAATAAATATAAGAAAAAAATCACCCCCCCCCCCAAAAAAAAGAACAAGAACAAAAACAAAGAAAAATGTAAAGAAGACAAAAAAAAGACATGAGAAAATTCAGAAGAAAAACAACGTTTTATGTTTGTTAGATTTGTTAATAATTGTTAAAGCATTTTAAAAAAACGATTGTTTAAGCTAATAATTTCCAATAATTAACTATACTTGTTTCCATAATATTGTAACAAAACCATAACATCTGAGAATTACCAAAGGATACAGAATAGAGTATACAAATTACAAGCCAATTCAACAATGTTTCATTTGACGGAAAACAGGAAGGAAAATAAATTAGGATATAAAAAGTAAAAGAAGTTGATAATTCTTATACAATGTTCATAAATAATAAAATAAATGAGGAGAGAGAAAATATATTGTAAAGTATCAATCAAATAAAAAAAATCAGATTTGAAAATTAGTTTAAAATATGAATTCAAAATGGGTTGAAAAATGTTTAAACTTTGACTGAAAATTTGAATTAGTGGAGAAAGGATCCCATTTTTCACCAACCAATAAAAAGCCTCCAACTAAATTTTGTATGTGGAACCCACCTACACCCTCATGTAAGTGTAGCCTTTTCCGACATGTTGATCTTTTTCCTTCAGCCATTCCCCCATATCCTTCTATTACTATATTTTGTACGTTTCCCTACATAAAAGGTTGCATTGCTAGCTAGATATACGAAGAACTCTTGATTGATAGTAGTTATTTATAAATAGCTAAGTCAACAATTTTGTCGTGTACTATCAAAATATACACCTTTATTGTCAAAATTGTAAATACCATTGTCAAAATTATAGTTGTTTTTGTCACTTGCATTTTCATACTTTTTCGTACCTTTTCCAACACACGGTCCCACTTGAACATTTTGTCACATGGTTTCAGACACTTGTCATGCAGTCATAGGAGGTGACTTTATTTTACTTTTTTTATTAGTTTTGAACATAAAAAAGGAAGTAAAATTACAGTTTTTCCTTAGCAATTTATAAATAGCTGCTATTAATTAATCATCTCTCCTAGATATACAACGTAAATTACTTCCGTGTATTGAAAGACTAATCGGGTTGTACTTTTACAGTCTGAACTGACTTGTGCGTAAATGAATGGCTACTAGAAACGTGGGTGTTTTAGCGAAATGTTGAAATTACTGAGAAAGTATCATGCAATCGCTGCGATTATAAATCACTGTTTTGTACTCAACTCAGTAACATTTTCCAGAGGCTCTAAAACATTTCCAAAGAGTTAGAAACATTTTCCAAATAATAGCAATCATTGTCCCGCGAGGTTTTTTTTTTAGGTATTCGACACATGGGTCCCATATGCTCTTTGACTCATGTGCTCTTACTAGCATGTGTTGGATTTTAATTGGCCCATATCTTTTTTTTCTTTATTTTTGCAAAACTGATTTTTAAATATTAATAAAAAAGAATTGAAATGACTAAAAAGCTCCCGCGATTTATAAGTAGCGCAAGCTATTATCACTCCTCGAAATTACATAACTACTGGATTAGGATGCTCTCTATTCTGAGTCGTTTTTATAGTTATAATATTTCCAGTGAATAGATTTTTTTGACTCTACACAGTGGTGGTGTACTTGCAGATGTTGATCTCTTTGTATCAACCAGAATAGCCAAGTTGATTTTTGGTCGATTTTTCTATCACTAGTTTAGAGACCGTGTCGATGCACGGTATTTACTAAGTTATTCATCAAAACACTAAAAAGAGTGAAACAAATTGTAATTGAATAGTTGTCAATTAAAATTTGTATTTATAACAATATAAATATTAGTCCAGGACCCGTGCAATACATGTACTTGCATGATTTATTAAAATTATTCACAAGGTAAGATCTTAAATTGCAATTAAATATGTGAAGGACTTTTGTACTCTCCCATTTAACTAAATTCATTTATCATGAAATTTGTTACTATTCATTGTAATGAGAATCTTCTAAATTTCCATCAATATATAAAATGAGTATAATCATTTGTTTTAGATTCAATCTTCCTATATAAAATTATTTACAATTGTGTTTTATAAATTTATATGAATATATTGTATTGTATAGTACGGGAATAATAATATTATGATATTATATAAAATATGACTTTGTCAAATTTTTGCTTAAATAAATAGATTTCGTTGAATGTGTTATATTATATTGATTGATATCGCAGTTTTATAAATAATTATAAATTCTATACTGATAAGAAGAATCTTCTTAGAAGTAAGTAAAGATATTATTTATTATTTATTAGCTATTAGATTTAATTAATATGTTATATAAGTAATTTTACATAATAAAGAAAACAATTCAATTAAATATGTGTAGGGGAAATTTTATGCTGCCATCATTCGACTAAATTCATGTCATAAGAGATTCATACTATTTATTAGTAGTGAGAATCTTCTAAATTTTCATCATATTAAAGAATGAGTATAGTCATGTGTTTTAGAATTTAGATCTCAATCTTACTATATAAATTGATTTACGATTGTCAGATATGTTTTATAAAATTTATTACCGATAAATTGTATTGTATAGTACAGTAATAATTTATGTTGGATCGACTAACAATACAAGAGAGGGGGGGGGTGAATTGTATTTGAAGAAACTTAAGCTACTTTTTACGGAATTAAAAAAAACTTAAACAAAAGAAACTTGAGACTGAGATTTTTCCAACACAAAAACTTCTCAAGACAAACGCCTAGAGAGCAAAAACTGTGGCATGATAAACCACAGCACGTCTTTATTATATTAGGATACCATACCTACTACAATCAAAGACACGTTCTTAAGTTCAATGTGAACTATAGAACCCCTCGTAACTAATCCCTCTATTGGTCACTCTCTAACTCTGATTCTAATGAAATCCCTTGGCTATGAAACACTCACAACCCTCGCTTAATCAACAGATTAAATACTTACAACTCAATAAACTTAGTGCTTGGCACTAGTATGAAGTAAAGGTTCTGATCAAATTTTTGCTCAAGGTGTTAGTGATTAATTACCAACTGAGAGTATTTATAGAGTGATCAGTATGCATGAAACAAATAGTAATTCCACTTCCACATTACTCCCTATTTGTAGAAGTAGTGCTTAGTTGAACTGACCACCAAGCCTTAAAACACACGATCTTTTTAATAAACACTGAATTATATCATAAATAAGATTAAATCACAACTTTATCTTATATCTTTTTATCTTATGAGCCAATATTTCACACCTTATTGCCAAGCAGTAGAATAAATCTAAATATAAAAATCTAGACCTACTATACCAAAGATCTTCCTCTTGAAGCATCTTCAATCCTCGAGTAATGGTTTAAGCAATGGCCAAGAACTGGAGCTTCCTTTTATATTTGACTTCTTCCTAAGCTCCTTTAATGCATTCAACAGCCACGAGAACTTCTTCCTTCTCCTAAGGATATCCTCTTCCTTTAAGACTCCTTGATTGAATAATTAAATCCCGCAATCACAAACTTCACACACATTAGATAAGCACACATTAGTTTGCTTTGTTGTGTTGTTGTGCCATCCATCAAAACATAAGATTTAACAATATCCCCTTTTTGATCGAATGCCCAAGCCAAGCAAACTCTTAAACCATTTCAGATCATTATCTATTTGTGTTAGTGCATAAATAATCAATTAAGTACAAGATATATAAGAGAAACTAAAACAGTATAAGTTTAAGTTAATACCCTTATACATGCTTTTATAAACTGCAAGGAACTCAAGCAGTTTTATACAAAGAACTTGATCATCAACCTATTATCATCCAAAGAGGTTTGCTCCTTTTCCCCCTTTTGGCTTTCATAAAAAACAAAACAGATACATATATCTCATAGCACAGCACCAGGTCATATTGGCTGTACCTTTTCAATACACATAAGATGAAGTACGTAACAATCCATACACAAGCAGTTCATATATATATATAGGAAAAGGATAATGTGAAAACCAATTGATTTTGTGAAAACTAAAAACCTTAAATCTCAACCATTCATCTTTAAAAATCAAATCACATCCATTGAACTAATTTGCCATCATAACCATACACTTCAGCGCCATGTCAGCACCACCACGCCACGCATGCCGCCATGTCAGCGCCACATCAGCGCCATGTCAGCACCCCTAGCCACATCAACATGCCACGTTAGCGTTGACGTGATGTGGCACCGACGTGGRGRTGACATTAGCATACCAAGTCAGCGTTGGCGTGACGTGGCACTAATGAGGCGCTGGCGTCAGCATGTTACGTCAGCGCTGACGTGACGTGGCACTGACATGGTATGCTGACATGGCTCGGAGTGCTGGTGTGGCACTGACGTCAGCATGCAATGTCAACCCCCAGGTCACGTCAGCATGTCACGTCAGTGCCACGTCACATCAACGTTGACGTGGCATGCTAACGTGGCGCTGTCATGGCATGCCACATCAACACTTATGTGATGTGGCGCTGACGTGGGCATGCTACGTCAGCGTTGGTGCTGACGTGGCATGTTGACGTGCAGTGACATGCTTACGTGGAAATATCCTTAAAATATTAAAAATGTCCTAAATTGTAAATGCAAATGTCCTAAATTGTATATGT
>SNQN01012823.1:0-14833 GCA_008642245.1 Bassia scoparia
TAGTAAAATATGTTTTGGCGCACAAAATTTTTTTGGGACCCTTTCTAAAAGCGTCCACGGAAAAGCGTCCCAAAATTAATTATTTTTTAGTAGTGACATTTAGGTGTCTACAGGTCCAGTCTTTTCTTGGGCTTTGCTTCTTCGTATTTTGGTATTCCGTATTTATAGAATTCTAGGGTTTGTTCCAAAGTTATTTTTAATTGTTGCTTAAGCCACAAAAGTGAGGAAAAAAAATACAAAGAGTTAGTGAGTGTTCTTGGAAGAATTATCACTCTCTCGCTATTGTATTCCCTTGATGTTCATAGCGAATACATTCATACTGGCCTGAAGAAAATAGCTATTGCGTTGATAGTGAATCTCTTTAAATCTTTGTGTGTTATTGGTTTATCATATTTGTTTGTTATTGTAGTTTGTTAGTTTTTTGCGCTTTCGTTACATTTACATAAAAGGAAGATGGTTAAGAAAAATAAAAGAAGTAAGGTACACATATAGCCACGTAGGGAATATTAGATGATCTGCGTTGTTGAATTGAATTATATAATACAATTAGATGAATATATAATTAAATTTTACATCAACTGAATCTGAGTATCTAAATCAACACAATTAGGTGAAATATATAATTTTATTTTAGTGGTATTATCCTCTATCATTAATTATATTATTGGAGTAATTAGTACTCCTTCCATAACGTAAAATTTGAAAAACTTTCTATATTTGGGTGTAACAAAAAACTTGCTATAATGGTGCAGTATTCCTTCTTTGGGAAATTATTAATGACAATATTACATATTTTTGGAATCCCTTTTGCTAATTATTTTGTGTTTTTCTTGTCAGATTATTTTCATTCTTTTATTTTTGGGACCATTTCACTAATCCACTACGTAATCCATTATTAGGTTATTTTGCATTGAAAGTAGCTATTTCTAATACAACTGTTGCATTTTATTCCGTTACGGAAATACTAGTATAATTCTATTCTACTCTCTATCACTTATTCACTTATTAAAAAAATCCATTCAAAAAAAAAAAAAAAACGAGTTAGATTAAAGCTCTGACTTTTGACAATAATTGAATGACCGACAATAATGGCAGGCATCTTGATAATGGCTGTTTAGTATAGATGACATCATGGTAACATACTAACTAACATGCATCTAGTCTAATACTCTAAACTCTATTCTTTGTTTCCGATAAAAAAATTAATTATATCTGTTCCTGTTCTGTCTCTTATACACATCTACTTTTGACAATCATTGAATGACTGACAATAATGGCAGGCATCTTGATAATGGCTGTTTAGTATAGATGACATCATGGTAACATACTAACTAACATGCATCTAGTCTAATACTCTAAACTCTATTCTTTGTTTCCGATAAAAAAATTAATTATATCTGTTCCTGTTCTGTCTCTTATACACATCTACTTTTGACAATCATTGAATGACTGACAATAATGGCAGGCATCTTGATAATGGCTGTTTAGTATAGATGACATCATGGTAACATACTAACTAACATGCATCTAGTCTAATACTCTAAACTCTATTCTTTGTTTCCGATAAAAAAATTAATTATATCCATATGAACACACTAATAATGGTGTACTATATTATATTTGATTGGGTGTAAAACATTTTGATCAATGAGCATGACATACACTTGTCATGGGTGTCCAGTTTACAAGTCCAAGGAGATTTCATCTCAAAATCAAATGACAATGAAGGTAGTAGCCCTTTAACCTTATAAAGTGGACACAACTTTCTCATCTATTCAATGTGGGATGTGGGATACACATCCCTTCATAAAACTCTACTTTCTTCACTTATTTAATGTTGGAAAACACTTTCATTCACATGTGGGCTCATCACGGGCTCAACACATTTTCAATGTAAAATTATTTTCATGAAACAATTTTCTGTTGTTCGATTACATGTAAAAAACAAGATGAAAACAGGGAAAATTAAGAGGATGTAACGAGGTAGTGAGAGTGCAGCGCACAAGAGATGAAAGAAAAATAGTTTTGGTTCTATTTTGGTACTAAAATTGTTTTTTATTATTATTGTAGGGAAATTTCTACTCGATCTACGAAAAAATAATTCTACATTCCTATATATCAAACAATGTAAAATTGGATAAAAAAGGTAAACACTTTTAAATGAAAATGTTTTAGACTCTACGAAACAGAGTCATATAATACAATATTTTGAACATTTATTAATAAAAATGGATTTTTTTTCTCTAATATGTAAAAAAAATTCACTGTCGCCATTTGATCTGAATAGGGATTAGATCATTATTATTAGTTTTATTTTATTATTATTGTGGAATATTTGTTAGGATATTATTCTTATTAGTTAGGATAGTATTTAGATAGATATAATTAGGATATAATTTGTTGGATATTTTCTGCATAAGATTTAGAATATTCTTAGGATATAATTAGTTGGATATTTTCTGCATAAGATTTATATCTTTTCTAAAATATCTTAGTTAGTTTTAAGATGTTATTATGTGTTATAAATAGGGTTCGAAAATTACCAATAAAATAAATCAGTTTATTCTTTCATCAAATATTTCTCTTGGGTAATCAAGAAAACCCTTATGAATTATGTGAATTATTTCTGTGAATTCGCTTGTTTAACTACATTGGTGCTTGGTACTCTTTGTGAGTTAAAATCCTTTAGATCCTGTGAATTATTTCTGTGGGTTTGAAGTTATTTTTCAGTGCTTTAACATTCGCATTCTTTGGGAAATATCTTTTGTTCGTGTTTATTTGTGAGAGTTAGGAATTTGTGAGCAATTCGTTTATAAATCCACATCACAATATTGGTTGGATAAGAATATAAGAAGAAGGAATGACTAGATTTACGATTGGTAACTTTTGTTGTGGATTTGAATTACTCCTTCTCTTTCACGAAATTCATATCACTTCCCTCTTGCGGACGTATCATAAAAATTCTACCACTTGTACTTTATTTAATTTTAGCAAACCTTATATAATTTTATAAATTATGGTGATCCATCATGTGGAACAAGTCATATCACTTGCAATACACTCATGTACATTAAATAATGCAATTTTATTTGGTTTCTGTCTCCAATTTATATTTACTTTTTTATCTCACTTCTCATATTACATTCGTTTCCAAGTTTTAGACTCAAATAGTGTATAGTAGTTTTTTCATGGAACAGGAAGTAGTAGGTTAGGCCCTTTTCTCATCAACTTATTTCGATAAATTTCAGTAAAAATAAGTTTAGTTCAGTGAAAATAAGTTCAGTTTGGTAAAAATAAGTTTAGTTCAACAAAAATAAGTTCAATCCTTAAAAAATTTGTTAAAGTATTCACTGAAAATAGGTTCATCACTTTAGCAAAAATATGTTCAATTCAGTATTAATAAGTACAATTCATTAAAAAAAGTTAACTTCAGCAATAACTAGTTCACGAGAATAGCACCTTAATTAGTGGGTGGTGAGTTTTGTAGTTTTTCGTGAATATTGACTTAACGGCAGTTATGAGTCATGACTTACGCAGTATCAATTATGACAACACTCTGTATAATTATTGCATTATAAAAGAATAATGAAAAAATACCATCATTATTTGCAAATCGTTAAAATATTGTATTTTTATTTTATATGACTTTGAAGAAGTCTTCTGATCTTGAATTTTATATCCTCTCCCGAATCAAAATAAAGTATTTTATTGTTGATACACGCTGCTAAAGGGGACAATTAGCCCTGAACGCAACCCCAGCGAAGCAGTTAACAAACACTCATCGGTCTTAACTACAACAAAAACTGCATATTAAAAAAAGTGTTGAGCTAGGGATGCCGCACGTGAATGCGTTGGGGTAGTGTTGTCAAGTGGGGAATAGCTATTGTGTCTATACAAGTTAACCATGGACACTCGAAACAATGCTGTCAATTAAATGACCCAACTGTTTGATCCATTTACCAGTTCGTGGGTTCGGGGACATGGTATGAAATGAATCTTTGACCCAATCAGCTCACATGTAGCGGTCTCTATTCGGTCTCATTATAATTCCATTCGATTAAATCCATTGAATACACAACAACTTAGCAAATTTTATCCTTAGGAAGCGCTCTAACCTTAGAAATATATTAAAAGAGTGAGTTTCTATCATGCACTAGCTTATAAAGGTTTTAGAACACTCAAGAGGGTGCGAATTGAGTGATTAATAGCCTTTGTCAAGTTTTCCTTATTTTCGATTGTTTGAGAAACCAATTGGGCTGGTTCCTATAAGCAGCGGAATATAAGTAAAATAATAAAGGAAACAAAAGATTTAATGAGGTTCAGCCAACTGTGATCTACGTCCTATTACTTCGAGAACCAGTACACCCCCACACTCTACTCTGAATGTGCACTCGACTTACACTCGTAAGCCCTTTGTGTTTGAACTCACAAATACTCACCTAGTAATCAACCCCTCAGTTGATCACTTTAATAATAGAAGTTTTTTTCTCTTTTGATATCACTTCTTGAAAGCTAATAAAAAGAATATCTTACGCTCTAATGTGCTCTTGTATACGACTCGATGTAGGATTTTGTGCTTTAAGTGCTTTCTCTCAAAAATAAACTCCATTTTTGATACATGAGCGAGGTAAATTGATTATGGACGAGCAAGTGTATTTACAAGCTTTTGATACATAACCCTAGTTTCCATAAAACACTCAAATGTTATCTACATGATATTCTGTGATTTATGGAAAGTATGTATCGGAATCGATTTTGTCAAGGAACAAGATCGAATAACATAAATACCCTTAATAATATGGTATCCAAAACATGTACACTTATTTAACCCAACTGCTTAGAGTATTTTATAAAATAAATATTTTATGAAAAATCATTTCAAAACAAGCAGCCAAGATATTCCAAGTAGTGAACCTGGTTCCTCAAACCTGGTTTCCTACTCTGAGTATGTTATGAATCCTATTCCACGCTTTGTGCTAGAATTCACATTATAGCTCATCACACTTATTATAAGCACTTATAATTCCTAAACATAGAAATCATACTACGGAGCACAATACATGAAAGTTCTATTAAAACCATGTTGGTGATTTTTGATACTTTAAACTCTAAAATAGGTTATGTAGACACTCTTGGAGGTTGAGTGATTAGTTAGAAGGTCACATTGAAATCTTTGGTTACGTTATCTATAACGAAAGTGGAATATATTGCATTGACTACTATATCGAAATAGGGTATATGGTAACGGGGCCGGGTCTTGTTAGTTATTTAGGCATTCATCATGATCATGCACTAGTAGAAAAAAGCAAATTTACTACTCATAATTTGCTACATATTTAGTGATTTGCAGCAAATAATACCATTTTGGGCCTAAAAACAAATTTGAGGCACTTATTTACTGCATTTGTAATTATAACTACAACAAATATGCTATTAAATGTCATTTGCTGCATTTGTAATTATAACTACAGCAAATAATGAGAAGGAAATTTCGCCGCTTAATATATTTCATTTTCATTCTCATACCCAAATAAAACTCCACGACATTTCTCACTCTTCATTCATCTCTTCCAGGGTTCCACCATAGTAAACCCTAAACCCTCATCTCTTCCCACTGCACTCAACACAACCTCCTCCGCCGCATTTGAACACCGCCGTGACCGCTGCCGCTCTTCCTAGCCTCCTTAATTTGCCACATCGCATCTACTGCAGCAAGTCGATTGGTAGCATATTTCCTCTACTACAAGTCAACAGCATCTCCTCGCCACCGCCACGTATTTCCTCTCAGCCACCGCTACGTATTCGCCCTCATCCACCACCGTACATCTCCTCTTCATTGCTACTCACGAAAGTAGCCACTACTCGTGATTTTTGACTTAAGTATTCATGATTTATCTTCGATTTCGTTTTGTACTCCTTTGAGCCTTTCAATTTCTAAGTTTTAGGTTTGTCAGATCTGCCGTTTTAAATATTGAATATGCTTTAATTTACAATTATATTTTTTAGTGTTTCAGCTTTATTTTCTTTAATTTTATCTGTAATTTTTAGTTTTGAATCTTCTATTTTGTCATGTCGATTTAATTAGTTCTTAATTATGATGTATAATCAGTTTTAACCTTTAAAAATAAGGTTAAAAAATCCTTTAAAAATAAGTCATGCAATTTTCGTGCTGATGGGTGTTGCTAAATGGCTGCAAATTGGTCGAACTTTGTTTATAAGCTATCATGTTATTATCACTGCTATTGGTTATATGTTTGTTTTGTTGGTTATTTGTATAAGAATTTGTATTCTATAGTGCTGCAATTCTTCTTAATAGCGCGTGAATTTTGTTTTGCATTGTGCTGCAATTCTGTTTAATAGCCAGGATTAGGCATATGAAATTATTGTGTTAGTTTTAATTTTGTTTGAATTACCTATAAGATAGACAAGCTTGGGGAAAAAGAATTGTTTTGTTAGCTTTAATTGTACGTGTTATTATTCATTGTGGAATTGCTACTTTACAAGGTTAACTTTGTTTTTTCTGCATTTGATATTAATGTTATGCAGCACACTACCAGATTGTTGAAATGCAGGAGAGGTTGAACCATGCCATAATCAAATTCATAAATTCCCTTAGAAAGGGAATTGCTCGCATGTATTTGCTATGCTAGTTTCCTACACAGGCAACACTTAGTAAAATTTTTTAATTAGTTCATTTAGGATTATCAAATGCATGATATATAGTAGGTAACCTTGTTGTTTCTTAATGCTCAATTTTGCTTATTATTGTACTTGGTTCCTACTTCATTGATAATGTTTTCATATGTTCCATTATAAGGATATTTTGCATCTTATGTCCCATCAGGGAATTTTTGAAATGCTTATGTGATAATATATGGTCACATAACATTTGACTCTCTATAAGCATTTGGCTAAATTGAAAAAATAGTAGTTAAAGCATATCAATATTTGACCTTGATTTCTTCCTTAATTGTTAGTCGACTATTAATAGCATGATTATTGGTGGCTTGGTATTGTGTTTGTGCTTGCTTTATTTACGAGCATAGGTCTACGAAATTGTGAATAAAGTTTGAGTTAACATACGCAGTCCTAACTAGTATGGTTAGAGTTTGACTCTTGACTGATGGTGATGATTTGTGGACATCTGTATGTGGCTTTACTGGCTTACCATTAGAAGGGTCGGTTATCGCTGGGGTCAATGGTTGCAATCTGGCCTCTATGTTGTGAGACACAGTTTCTCTGTCTCAACTCTGGTCATACAATTTCTGTTTCCCCAAAATGTGAAAGGTAAAAGGTTACAGTTCATGACATGCTATATTTAGTAAGGGTGAAACTGTATATGAGCCAAAATCCACCCAACCTCACACCGTGAAACTACTTAACACAAAGACCCTAAAGACAGATGTTGATGCTTTGTGGACATCTGTATGTGGCTTACTAATTCACTGTTGCTTTACATCCATCATCTAATTTGACTCCAATCAATGCATCTATGATCATCGACTTCTATGTAACTATGACACTTGTTGTTCAATTTCTTTGGTCATAGTTAAATATATATATATTGATTGGGATGCTGTTTGATAAAGTGATGCTGCTGTTTTATTTTCTTGTGACTTTGTGAGTTGTAAATAGGCTTACAGTTTTTAAACTGTATCGACTGGCAGAAGTATAATTGTTGGGTAAAACTTGAATTTTAACAACATGTTTGACTTTCGACTCTAGTGTAAATTTTGTTAGCATTGTGACTTATGAGTATTTGAGCTTTGATAGCTATTTGTGATAGTTAAATGCAAATCGCTGTAGCACTATTGATAAAGTCGTTGGTCATGTTGCAGTGAGTTTCTTAAGCATCAACATCCTTCATTATTTATTAGGTATATTTATATTTATTGTACAAACGCGATTGTTATATAAGTGGGATGTGATTAAGTTATATAGTGGGATGTGATCTTGTTATGTATGTTTTGTACTTGGCTTGATTGCTCATGAAGCTTTAGTATTTATTTTCAACTTTGAAGAGTGATGTAAATTTTTAAATTTGAATAAGGACCCTTCTTACTCTGATACCCTCTGATATGACTTACACTTGAGCTTTGGACAAATAGCTAGGTTGCTTTCCTTTGTAGACCATTGGTATTGTTCTTATTCTAGAATTCAAACTGTTTTATTTCCCAACTTAGTAAATTTGTTGCTTCGCTTACTACTTGACTTTTGCTTAGATTTTTTCTTATTCCTTTATAAGTAGACAATTTCATTGTGTTTGTATTTTTTATTAGGTGTATAACTCATCGAGAGATGGACCATTTACCAATCAAGAGGTTCATGAGATACGTGAAAAATGGGCGAATTATTGGATACAAGCAATTCGAACGAAGTAGTGGTTTTCATCTATTTTTTTTGCGAGAAACAATTGAATGTGTATGAAGTTATATGATACTAGTTGATTTTTTTATGTTGGGTACAACTATGAGGAGTTGGAGATACAATTTTTATTTGGTTATGTATGAATATATTTTGTAACTCCATACAGGTTTTTGGATTAATCAATATATAATGGAGACTTTGGTGAAATTTCATCTTGGTTTTTAAATTTAATTTATAATAATTGTTATTAATTTTTGGTGCATTTTTTATTTAAAAAATAGTTAAATTTGGTGCGGTTCTTGTAAAAAGTGCAGCAATACAGATCTTATTTGCTGCTGTTAACATAGTATAATTCATCAAATAAGACTATTTTTTGCTGCACTTGAACGTATAAAATGCAGCAAATAACATTTCTATTTGATGCATTTTACTAGTAAAAACGCAGCAAATAACGATCTTATTTGCTGCATAATAAAAATCGCAGCAAATGTGGAAAATGGTATTTGCTCCTCTGGCATTTGCTGGGGTTGTAAAAATGCAGAAAATATGGCTTTTACAACCGCAACAAATTTGTTTTTATCTACTAGTGATGCTACGGTCTATTGTAATAGTTTCAGTGTTATTCGTCTTAAAAAGGATCAAGTACAACATGATAGAACTAAACATATTGATGTGCATTATCATTTCTTTATGAATGAGAATGATGGGTGTACGACTAGGGTTGTTGGGTAGAAAGCCAAACCGGGACACTCTCAAATCCGATACTACTAGTTATACACAAGTATAATATCAAGTAAGGGGTCGATCCACGGAGAAGGAATTAAAGGAGTTTAAATCCGAACTAACTTAACTAAAAGGGAATTTTGATTAAAAACTAGCTAATTTAAATCCGAACTAACTTAACTAGCTAATTGCTAATTGGAAAAGCAAATATTCTAAATCTCGTTGGAGATACTAATTGTCACCTTCTATAGTAAATGATAAAGCCAATCAAAGTATGTGTTCTACTCCATCAAAAGGGTCATTGTAATCATGGTTTGGAAATTTGATTAATATCATTTCCCAAGTCAACTAACCCTCTCAATTCAAGTTCAAATTCAAGTCCCCTCAAGCTTTTACTAGAATTGAACAATCAAGAATCAAACCAATACCCAAGTTAATCCTCACAATCCCTTGCAAAGGGTTGAATTAAGAACCTCTCACTACAAAAACAATGGGTGGCCAAATCCAAAGCAATAATGTTTGAGAAATCACAATTCAAGGCAAATTTTGTGATTGGAGAGAACAATTTATATCATCCTGGCATTGAAATGATTATAGAAGGGACTTCTAGTACTCCTAAGTTTTTAAACTACTCACACAACATGCTTAGAAGTTGAATAACATGAAAACAAGGGAAAACCATGATCAAGAAGCCATTAAAGCAAGGAATTGTATCAACAAAAAGGGTATTAATGAAACAACTTAATACTACTCCAAATCAAGCAAAACTACAACCAACACCTACACAAACACAAGTAGAAACAATCTAGTAACAAAAGAACTCAAAGCAAAAGCATTAACAATACCCACAAAAAGTTGCAAAAATGAAAATTAAGTAAAACTAATAGCAAACAACAATAAAACTGAAATCTAAGCAAAGAAATGAAATTACCTTGAAATTACAGGTCAAAATTATATAAAGATTATAAGATTTGAGCAAGAAATGAAGATTATAGAGCAAAATTGAGGAAAACTTGAAGCTACTATCTAATGAAGATTGAAGAAGAAGAAGAAGAAAGCAAAAGAAATCTGAAAATTATTCTAACTACAACTACTCTCTTTTAGTTTCTCTCTCCTCAAACTATATATACAAACCCCAAAATACAAGCTCTCATAATTATAAGTTTGCCATTACTAATTTAGACATGTGCTTCAAAGCCTCTTCCAAGTCAAGTCGGCAGGTCAAAGTCAATGTCCAAGGGTTGCCACGTAGGCGCGTGTGGACGCGCGTGCGGGGGGCGCGTGCGGAACTAGGACGCGCATACACGCCTAAAATTCTTCCGGAAGTGAAGGGTGCCTGTGCAGGCGCGTGCAACACGCGCGGGCAGAGGTGCGTGCGGGCACCAGACGTGCGTGCAAACCCAGGTAGGCGCGTCCGCTCAAAATTGCTTCTGGAATGAGGGGTGTTCCCTGCAGTCGCGTGCCATGTACGCGCGAACAAAACCTCGATGCGCGTGCAAATGTCAAGCTGAACTACTCAACTTCAAATGGCCATAACTTCTTTCTCGTTGATCGGATTGCAGTTTGTAATTTACCATTGGAAAGCTCTCGGAGTCTACTTACCAATGCAAAAAGGTATGGCTCGAAGAAGATGTTAGAGCAAATGTTCAAGTGTCTTAAGGCTCAACCAAAGCGACCACAACCAAACCAAAAACTAGGAAGGCTTAAAACCAATATGTGGACATCTAGGCAACTTGCAAATTACTTATAAAGCTTGCAATTGAGTGCACAAGGATAGAAAAGAAGAGAGAATTAAAGAAAAACCTATAAAAACCACTAAAAACCAACAAATCTTTGCAAAACTAAACAAAGTGGAAATGTAACCAAAAGGTTAGTGAAATGATATCGAAAACACACATAATGGCCAAATTAAGGAATAAATAAGTGCCCAAATGTGACCATTTTTGGCACTTATCAACTCCCCCCAATTACGACCTTTGCACGTCCTCGAGCAAAGTAAAGAAAAGCAAAAGAAAAAGAAAGAAGAAAACTATACATTAACTTACATTCGTAGGAATTACGGTCACTTTTAGAACTAGTGACTAGCCGTTTAAACCCTCAAATCGCTAAGAAGGACGAGGAAGGTCTCGTGAGGGTTTCCAAAGAGAAGACCCACAACTCCATAAATAAGAAGAAATCAAGGTAAAGGTTTTCAAAAACACAAGGAACACAAGAGGAAGAACGAAAACAAAAAGAAAAAGAAAAAGAAACAAAATAAAACAAAAGTGTGCTTTGGATTGGATTCCTTGGACTTTAAGGACGCTAATAAGGAGAAAAGATGTCCCCCCATCTAGAAATAAAAAAGAGTCAAATAGATATCACAAAATGTGTGCAACTTTCAAAACTTGCAATAAATCAAGTCATTCTACTCTCTTCCTCTCTCCAAAGCGACCCTCCTTGGCCTCAAGTAGACCAAGCTTGGTGACAACACATAGCTCAAAGAAAAAGCTCAAAGAATAGCATAGAGAGACTTCAAGAGTGAGGTTTTAGCACATTGCACTAGACATCCAAAATGAAAAATTGTGACTCCCTCCACCTTTTCTGACTCAACTGTCATGGTCGAAGGACTTTCCGGGTTGTAATGTATTATTGGCTAAAGGATGGGTGAGGATAGAAATATTTGGCTTGTGGTGGTATCCCTATACAAGTAAAGACAAACACAAAACCAAACTTTAGGGATTGATATGCCCCAATTCACAAAACTCACACACTTGGGAGGCAAGTTTATATCACACTTGTTTTCTCCCACATAAAATGTTGAGTTCCCTAGTGTTTTGAGTGATGACAAACAGTTGCAAGAATAGGTACATTGGTTTGCTGAATACAGCTGGTCTAAACAGTTGAGAAAACTGTTCTTGGTCACTTGAAAGAAAGTGACATGTATGCTAACAAGTTATATGTTCAAATTGTTCTATGTGTTTAGCATACAGGTTTTTCCAACTCTCTGAGCAAGAAGGTCCTTCGAGTTAATTTTGTAAACTTTCCAAGTTGAAAAGAAGATCAAGGGCAAGCTTTGAAGATGTTGAAGAATATGAAGATTAGTTCTAGGTTTAGACTAAGCCTTTATATTGTATAAAAGCATAAAGTATGGTTGATTGCTTGTATTATTGATGGACAAATTATGTGACTTTTCTTGTAGAGTTGAAGACAACTAGACCAGTTGGTTAGTTAGCTTCAACACTACCAGTTGGAAGAATAGTTCTACTGTTCTCACAACTCTGATCACCTTGTCGAGCAAGTAAACGTTTTTGAAGACTTTCCTGAAAAGAATTTTGGAAACTTCAAGGTGATCTAGTAAGAGTATTTACTTGGGAATATTGTGTAATTGATTTTGTTGAGTTAAGTTAACTAGATATTATTTTATCTTGTATAAAATAATATCCTGTAAACTTTCCTAAAATATGTGTGGATTTTTGGAAACAAATATCTCGCATATTATAGGGTTCGACTATGATCAAATGCAAGGCTCTTGTCTATAAATATTCACAAGTATACACTCTTACACATGATTTTCTCTCCGGGCTTCAAAGAGTTATTCTCGAGAGAAGAAAAGTCCTTAGTTTTACATCAAGCAAGCATAGATCATACAAGTGCATATATTGAGCATTAATTTACTCTTGTGCGCTCTTAGTGAGAGTTATTTTGAGAGAAAAGTTTCTATATTGGGTCATCAACAAGGGGTTGGTGATCGGTTAGCATTTGAGAGTTCAATTGCGAGTTCAAGTGCGAAATAGCACACTTGGGTTGAGTGTGAGGTTTCTTTGTGTGAGAGTTCATACATTGAGAGAGTGAGGGTTAATATTATTCATTCGGAGTAGAATTAATAAAAGTAACTAGGTTAAGAGGACGTAACCCAAAGTTGGGTGAACCTCGTTAATCTCGTGTGTCCTTCATTATTGCTCGATAACTATTCTACTAACTGTTTAACGAATATTCAGCTTCGAAGACCAGTACAACTGGTCTTCGTGACTAGAACAGTAGCAAATCGAAAAAATTTATTGAGTACTCAATTCACCCCCCCTCTTGAATACTCTTGGGAAACCTTCAATTGGTATCAGAGCCTAAGCTTYTTGCACGGGTAACACCTAGAGAATTTGATCATGAGTACTCATGAGATGCAAGCCATTGGTTATGACAACAAGTCTCTTAAGTTCAATGGGAAGAACTACACCTGGTGGAAGAACAAAATGCAGAACATTATCATGGGCATTGACTACGAGTGTTGGTGATCGTTAAGAATGGTCCAGCAATGGTCAAGCAGATCGATGCATCAGGTGTGGTTCATATCAAGAAGGAGAGTGACTACACAAGCACGGACTTCAAGACAYTGGAGAAAAACGCAAAGGCTATGTCTATTCTCCAACAGGCCATAGGAGAAAACGAGACCAACAGAATCTCTGCATGTCAATCTGCCAAGGAGATCTGGGATACCCTTGAACTCGCTTATGAGGGTACCAGTGAGGTAAAACGTTCTAAGATTGATTTACTTATGTCAAAATATGAAGCTTTCAATATGAACAAAAATGAAAACATTAGTGACTGTTTTGGACGCTTCATGACTATAGTAAATGATCTAAAATCACTTGGTAAGAACTTTACTGACAAGGACTTGGTAAAATGATCTAACTGTTATCACACTAGAACAGTTGATAATATCCCTCATGACACATGAGATGTTGGTAGAAGCGAAAACAGATCGGGAACCAGCTAAGGGCCTGGCTCTTAAAGGAACAGTTGAAGAAGACGATGATATTGCCATGATGGCAAAACGCTTTGAGAAGCACTTTAGGAATCAGAGGAAAAATATGAAAGGTAAAAACTTTAATCAGTTTAACACTTTCAATGCATGTTGCTTTAAGTGTGGAGAAGTGGGACATGTCATCAAGGATTGTCCTAGGTGGAAAGACAAGCAGAATATGAAGAGTGAGAAGAAAGCTTTCAAGAGAGCCTTGGTGGCTGCTGTGTGGGGTAACTCTGAGTATAATTCAGACGAAGAGGATGACCCATCAGCAGACAAAGTTTGTATGACTGCTTTCCTTGAACAGGTTGAGGAACCAGTTCAGGAGAACAGTAGGCCAAACAGATGCTTCATGGCCAAGACRGGAGAATCAAGTTCTCAACAGGTAGCTATCTCTCAAATTCGTAATGATATGTATGAATATGATAGGGATAATTTGCTTGAATGCTTAGATACTATGCTTGATCATGTTTTAGAACTGAGTAATGCCTATAAAGAAGGCAAACGGACTATTAAAAAGAAAATGAGGAATAAAAATTGCTAGTGCTAGTTGTGACCACTTGCAGGAAGTTTGTATGCAGTTGAAAAATGAGAAAGCCGAACTGGAAGTGGAACTAGACAAATGCAAAGTTGAATTGGGAACTATTAAGTCAAGACTTCATCTAAAWGAGTTTTCTGAAGATGAAGTAAGTGACTTAACTGGTTCTTTGGTGGATTTAAGTTTAAACCCAGAGGATCCAATCGACTTTGCTGCAGCCAAGGAAAGGGCAAAGAATCTGAGCAAGCCTGACCTATTGCAAGCCTTCAGCTTGCTAATAGATGATGTTTAGGACTTGCACATGGAATTTGTCAAGACCAAGACTGTACCCCCTACTCATCCTGATACTGAAATTAGTCAGATGATGGATGAGTATGAAGGACATATATGTGATCTAGTTTGTGAGATTCATGAACTGAAGAAAGGCA
>SNQN01012824.1:0-14826 GCA_008642245.1 Bassia scoparia
CTCCAGAAGACTCTCTCAATAGAAAAGGAATCCTGTGAATGTGGTTGTTAATGCTAGATAACTTGTTCGAGTTAATCCAAAGAGGGTTCGATTTATATATGAGATCTGCCTAGTAAGTCCATTCAATCCTAAATGCCAATTACTTTTCAAAAATCTATTCCAATCCAAAATTAAAATATGTCAAAATTCAATGCTAACTAGTCAATCCAAAGTCTAAGCTGAGTAAAGTCCAGCCAATCCGAAAGCTTTGGACTTTTCAAAAAATCTAATCGAATCCATATATAATGGTCAAAATTCAATCTTAGCATCCATCAATCGAATTATAGATCAACATTTTCGCCACTAGAAATATTAATCCTAGTTTGCCTTAGCTCGGTATAATAGTGTGATTGACAATAATAACCAACACGTGAGAACGAAGCAAGGGGCTTAAACAGTACGGTTATTTGACATAAACACAGTTAAGATTGACTGACATGTTAGACATAATGTTGGCAAACCAATGTTCCTTACAATACCATCCACCAAGCTGCCATTTTCAGTCATGAATTCGATATTTATCCTTTAATAGCTTGCTGGATCTTGGCAGATGGTGGCAGTGGGTGAAATATAGCATGACAAGCGGAGTTATTGTGTCATCGTGTCTATAGGATAGCTGAGTCTATTTGAAAATAATTAATGATGTTCATGTTTCAAAGTCTATTAGGTGATTAGAATCTTAGCATCTAGGTCAAGTTTTATTATTTGCTACGTCCATTTGTATGCACATAGATTTGAAAATCTCGCGAATTAATGATTTTAAACTGTCAATTCAGAAGCTTAAATATTTTACTGTTAATTCCAAGAAAATCAATCTTAATTAAATTGATAAATAAAGTGTGTGTAGTTCACTAGTAGAAACAGTATCTTTTTGTTTATGTATTACTATTTTTATGTGCAGCGCGATGACGTGCTTAAGTATAGAAATTATTAAATTTCATTAAAGTATTATAAAAATTATTAAATGAAAATGTTATAACTATATTATTACAATTACTGATAATCTAATTAATGATGGTAACTATTGTAATAATTGCATAAAATATTAGTTTACCATATGTTGTTCAATTCAATTAGGACTAAGTGTCATTTTATATTAGCTTTTGTACTAATGTAAGTCAGCATTATAAAGAAATATTCGATTTTAATCTCATATAAGTAAAAGGGTATTAGCACATTCAATTCAAAATTCAATTAAGTTAAACAGTCATTAAGAGAGGGCGACTACCGATGCTTCCCCCCTCCTATATATAAGAGAGATTTGAAGCTCTTAATTGATATTACTAATCATGAATATTATATATGAAAAGAGTGTCAGAATATTAGGTTTGTAAATAATTTCTAGCTAATTTTAAACATATAATAATTAAAGTTGTTAACCGATTTGTAGTAAACCATAAAATGTAATTTTAGCAAAATTAAACAAAAAAAATAAACCATAATAGATAAAATTATTCAAACACAATTCCATATAGATAGCTACAACGTTATAATTCATTACTAAATCCAAACTTAACTTAGACAATTTCTCGAAATTTGTAGACCATAGATTATATAATATTCATTTACTTTTAGCCAGATTTGTATTAAACATATAAATCTCCACCCCATTGTCAAATGATTATTCTAACGGCTCCGGAAAAAAATATTGCTACGTGTCGTTTACCGTAAGTAATCCCAATTATTAGATGTCATGACAACACTACCGCTACTATAATCCTTTGCCAACTAAAAATTGAGAAGGAGAGTATAATAGCACCAAGTTAATAATGCAAAAGTAGGGAAGTGGTTTGAAATGACTTGAAGAAAATGTATTTTGTTAGCCTTGATATGGTATGTTGTTCAAAACTGGAGAATGTGAGATTTCTATAAAAAAAATATGCCCCAAATAAAGGATTTGGGGGTAATTAGGCCCAAATCAGATTCTTATAAGCGGACCATTGAAAGGAGGGCTATGGAGATGTGAGTGCTATGGTGATCCATATTCAAAGATAAGAAGGAAATGTAAGGAGAAGGCCAGAAATAGGGTTAAGGTGGAGAGTAAGGACACAGAGGTGTGTAATCCTAGGAGGCGCACCACCAAGAAGTGTTTTTGTAGTGCCAAATTATACATCGTTCTTATGTATTCAAGGGAACGGGCCGGGTAATCTAAGATGTTGTGTTGGAGCATTTGATCCACAACCCTGTTCCAAGTAATGGTAATTTGGTGAAAGAATATAAGACGCAATCAGTTACCAAAGGTGTGAAGAGGAGGTTTGAAAATTACTTTGGTGCGAGAGTTGCAATCGGAAAGACCTATTGAAGCATAATGGAACAAAGGGGCGGTTTTGATAACATGCCCTTTACCAAGCGTGACCTGAGACTAAAGGATGCCCACACCAAGTGTCGCTCGTGTATATGGCATATTATGCAGAAGCTCAGCTCCCATAGAAGCTTGGGTCTCTTTTTGTATTGTAGGATTGTATCCTAATTAATTTTTCGCTTAATCCTCCATAATGTAGCTATCTGAAACTAAAGGATGATCTCCTTGAGATTGTTTTTAATAGCCTTAACAACTCGGCTTTTAAGACTTCTTTAGAGGCTTTTCTTGAGAAGTACGAACTACAATCAAGTGAGTGGCTTGATTCCTTATTTGAAGACAGGCATATGTGGGTCCCATCCTTCATAAAAGATCCTTTTTGGATGGGTATGAGATTCACTCAWTGTGTTGAAAGTATTAACAGTTTTTTTCGATCAGTTCGTTAACCGTGGAACTTTGTTGTACGAGTTTGGTGAGAAATATGTAGCTGTAATGGAGAAAAGGGTGGCTCAAGAGAAGGAAGTAAATGAGAAGAAAATTAAGTATAGGTGAAATTACTCAACCACATATGATATTGAGAGGCTTTTTATAAGAGTGTATACAAGTAATATTTTCAGGCAGGTGCAACGCAAGTGTGAGCGTGTGATCTAATACCTTGTAGAAGACAAGCARAAAAGTGATGATGATCATGTTATCTATGAAATGCAAGATCGTATGTGGGTATTTCCTAAGGATGAGAGCAACTACAAGATCAAGTACAATGTCAAATTAAGAGAAGCCTTTTGCAGATGTCGAATGTTTGAGATGGATGGGATTATATTTCGTCAACTAATTAGATTTTATTATATACTGTAGATAAGTGATATCCCATAGAAACTAAGGAGATGGAGGAAGCACGTCGTTAGGAWGCACACCTCTGTCAGAGTTGCCTATCACAATCCAAACCGTATTGTGGAGGTTAAGAGGCTCGATAGGATACTAGAAGCATGTGAGCCAATGGACGATGTCTGTGTCAAGACGGAAGCATGCACTAAAATTGTAATCAAGGGGATAAAGAGTATCGTGGAGGATTCRAACTGTGTCATTAGTGAGGTTATGGAGAAGGGTGGAAAACGTTCCTCRGAGACTGAGTCATTTGGAATGGATACACAAGGGAATCCCATCGATTCTCCCGGAAACCAATCTGTTTGCCAAGCCAGCATGACTCCTGTTCTTATGCGGTTACAATGCAATGAAATACTAACTCTAACAAAGACACCCCTAACTAGTCAAAAATTCTTGATAAACGGACCCATCCCATTCCAAAGAAAAAGGGTTGTCTAGAGGTACGAGGTATAAAACATCTCGAGACAGGATGAACAAACAGAAGAATTGTTTCAGGGAACGATTCAGTAATGAAGGCAGATGTGTAGCCAAAGGAAGGGAACTAGAGGAGGGGGGGTGGGGGGGGGGGGGAAGCCACGGAGAAAAAGTGCCAGAAAAGAAGATACAACAAAACATGTAAAAATCGAATGCCAACAAAGTAGTAACATTAGCCTATTAATGTGAATACTGAAAATGTCCTTTTATTTTTTTAAATTAAACCAAGCAACTCAATCCCATTCCCTTTCATAATCAGAGAAATAGAAGATGAAGCTTCGCGCGTCGAACGCGCGTTCCCTACCCGCACGCGTCTCGTCGCGCGTGGTCGTCCGTGCCTCACAACTTCCTCACTTCCAGAAACGTTTTAGGCCGGCCGCACATATTTGGCCCGCACGTGCCTTGGGCTCGCACGCGCGTCCGAACGCACGTCTGGGCTCGCAAGCGCGTCCGTACGGCCCCTCGTACGCGCTTGAACCTTTCTAGAACGCTCGGATTCTTAGCCTGCATAGCGCGCGTCCATGTTGCATGCGCGTCCATGTGCACCCTGGACGTTGACTTCTGCAATGTTGACATTGACTTGAGGAGTTTTGAAGCACATGTGTAATATAGTAGTGGCAAACTTGTAAATAGATGAGCTTGTATTTTAGTCTTTCATATATATAGTTTTAGGATGAGAAAACAACATACATAATGACAAGGTAGAGTTAATAATTAGAATAGAGAGTAGATATTTCAGAAATTCTTTTCATCTTCTTTTCTTCTTCAATTCACCATTAGAGAGTAGTAGTTGAAGCTTTTCATTTTGCCCTAGTTTTTCTCATTTTTGCGTTAAATCTTACAAGTCTTATATGCTTTTTGACCTAAAATTTGATGTAATTTCATTTCCTTGCTTAGATTTCAGTTTTATTTGTTGTGTCTTAGTTTTGTTTAATTTCGTTTTATGAAATTTTGTGGGTATTGTTGATACTTGTGCTTTTGATTTCTTTTGCTTCTAGTTGTTTTCCCTTGTGTTTGTGAAGGTTTTGATCATATTTTTGCTTGCATTTGAAGTAGTTTGAGTTTTTCTTTGATACCTTTTGTTGTTGAAATTCCTTGCTTTAATGGCTCTTGTTCATGGCTTTTCTTTGTTTTTCTTGCTATTCTTGTTGTAACCATGTATGTTGTGAGTAGTTTAGTAGCTTAGGAGAGCTAGTTGTCCTTCTATAATCCTATCAATGCCAAGATGATTATAATTTGTTCTCATCCAATCACCATTTATGCCTTGATTTGTGATTTTCTCAAGCCTATTGCATTTAGATTTGGACCCCATTGTTTGTGAGGTGAGAGGTGCTTGATTCAACCTTTTGCAAGGATTTCAAGGTTTGACTTGGGCGATTAAGTTTGATTCTTGATGCTCACTGTAGTAAAAACTTGAGGGGACTTGGGTTTGAACTTGGGTTGAGAGGGTTAATTGACTTGGGGAGATGATGTTAATTCATAATTCCAACTGATTGCAATCACCCTATTTGTTGGAGATGACACACTTTTGTTGACATTTCACTTAACATATAGAATGTGACACTACTCGTTACTCTAGGTGTTTAGAGTAATTGTTTTTCCTAAAGCTTTATTTCAAGATTTTGCTTAGCTGTCTTAGTGCGATTATCTCATCGCCCGTCTCAACGGTATGTTTACTTCCCAAGCTAGTGTAATTTAGATTTAGACACTTTTTGTTACCTTCCCAGAGGATCGACCCCTTACTTACTACTATATTTAGGTATAGTTAGTAGTATTGAATTATAAATTGTAATTTTGGGAGCACCCGGTTAGGTTTTAGCCCAACGACTTTTTCCGAGGCCCTTAAATAATGATGACCATGAGAATGAGTTGTAGGCTACTCTTGGATATAATGAAGACCAACAGAATCTGTTGCAAGCAGTGGTCAAGGAACATGAATTTCTAGGTAGAAATGGATTGGCATATGATGACATTACCAATCTAGCGGTTTAAATTGGGTGATTCTCAAATTTCAAATAGTTTATTTTTAACAAAACTCCTTTTTTATTTTTTTTGTATGTCGTTAGGGTTTTTTTGTTTACCCTCCCTTTTGTCGGACTTGATTTCAATCGCTATCATGTTGATCACTACTTATTGGTCAGGGTTGTATGGGTAAACCCTSACATGGTGTGCTTGTTTTCAAGCATGGTCAAGTTGATCATGATGGTTCCAATGTTATTTAGGTACCATATGAACTTAGACTTGTACCCTGTGTGGCTGTGTCGATACATAGGTTGTATCATTACAAGTACTTGTTGCAAAATGGATTATGTCAATGAAATGAAATGACTTACCTTTTATTTATTAAGATTAGCTTTGTATTATTAAACGATGAGTATTAGTAGTAGTATTGAAGTATTATTATAAATTTTATTTTTGTTGATATTATTCGTTCTTGTGCAAACTGTGGCAATATATGATGTCTAACATCTGTTTAACTTAGTCATGTTCATTGAAATTCAGAAAATTTGTTGATATTTTTGTTGATATTATTCGTTCTTGTGCAAATATGGCATTGCATGTTTCATCTAAAATATTGATCAAACATTAAACCTTACTTTATTTTAAGTGACGAAAATATTGGTCTCGTATTTTATTACTTTTATCTTATTATTGTCCCTAATTACTAAATAAACATTAMGTTATTGTTTATCACCACGAAAAAACGATAACGATATCACTAAGTTTCAATTTAACAGTTCTATTTACTCCATGTTCCCCAATTTKTCCATATTCCATTTGTAAATGCCACAAAAATTGATTTAAACAATTTCAATTTAACACAACATTTTACAAATATCGATCCTTGGGTAGCAGTAATATAAATTATGGAAGAACGAATTCTGATAATCACCCTGCACAACCACACCATTATATTACATTACACAAACATACCTGCATCATGCAAGTAGTTTTTAGCAAACCAAAGTTCAAAGTTTCGATACCACACWCAGAATCATAATCACCCCCTAGGGCGATACCCTAAATACACAAAATGATCACAAGTTCATCATATTAGTGGAGCAGTCGAATACGATTACATAATAATTATTATTACGTATAATATTGTTCAAGTTAAGGGCACCATACTATTAACAACAACTAAAAGCACATCATTACAACAGGAGGATAGATTAGGGTATTCCTTTTTAGGACATGGGCGGATGCACATATGACTACAAACAACGAGTGAGGGTTCCATTCTCGATTTTAACTAGGCTACTACTACTGCTCAGGAAAGAACCCCTATTTCTCCTTAAGGTTGGCTTGTAATTTCCTCAGCTTGGTTGACAATGTGCAAAAGACAGCAATCAACTATCACAACTTCCTATATATTAATTACAACACAGTCCGACAATCATATCATATACGCATGATAACAAATTAACTAGAGTAATCATTCTCACAATCAAGTTGGTTTTTCTATTTAAATTTCTTGAACATTCTCATTGTCAAGCAGCATAGAATATGTAATTACTCTATTCAACCCTAAAATAGAATACGTTAAGCAAGTCAATTACATAATCCTACAATGTGCAACAAGCATACAAAAGTACACTCCCACAATGTATCCTACAATCAAACGTCGCAAATGCACCGAATATAATCCAAATGTACTTATTTCTCCACAAAAGCTAACAATCAATATGTAAATACTATAAATCACATAATGTAATCATATAAGCTCATACAAGTAGAATTCAATTTACTTGTCAAATATGTATTTTAAATGCTAACTTAAGAATTCAATTCAAATTACAGCACGTTCAAATTACATTTTTTAACGTTTAGGCAAAGTTATTTGCGTCGCACTTCAGCTTAAGGTACGACGCAAATAGGTGTTCATTTGCTTCGCACTTTCGCTAAGGTTCGATGCAAATAGATATTCATTTGTTGGTCGAGAGCTATTGTGTCGCCTCTAAGTGCGATGCAAATAGTGGTTTAGGGTGCGATGTAAATAAACATTTTTGTACTAGTATTGTGGTTAAAGTTACTTTTTGGGATGTAATTTGGATGGAAATAGAAAACTATATTCATGCACTTGTATTGTATAATTTAGGATACAATTTTAACTAAGTTTGTTTTTGCTTTATGTTGTTACCTACTTTCATGTTATAATGTATTGTTTTTTTCATTTATATATCTTATGCATGAAATCTGATTGAAAGTATTTCAAAGAAGAAACATTGAATATACATAGTCAGGAAATGAAATGGAGGAATCAACTTCAGTTCAAGAAGATGAAAGAAGAAGATTTGGTTAAGAGAATATGAGACAGAGTTGTATTGTACAAAGAAAAAGGGCAGAAATTCAGGGAAGCCTTGAAAAAAGGACCGAAGTATAAAAGTGGTGGGAAGTTGTCAACAATTGCATGAATTAAWCAAGAATAAAATTAAACCTACTTAAAAAAAATTCTTAGATTAACAAGACTTGTTACTTTCACCAATTTTGGAGTTTAAGGTTAAGCTCAAACGTGCTGTCAAAGCCMAAYAGACAAGTCTCACTTCGTCCAATTCACAATACCAAACATCCTTTTCTTTTTTCTAAACTCAACTTAACTCGTTCAMAATACATAGCAAAGTTCTCTTATCGTTGTTTTAGATATATCATTAGATAGAAGTAGACAAAAGTTTTAAAGAGCAAAGAATGATAAAGAGAAAGAAAAAAGAGATTGATTAAAATACGATTAATTTAATAGATATTATTTTTAATGTTGATGAGTCTACATAAGGAAATGGAAAAAAATATATTAATGCGAGTTTACTTTATTTGATACTAAATAAATTTTAATATTACCTATTTTTTTTAATTTCTATTACTGATTAGGGCTCATATTCTATAGTTTGCCTCGAATTCGAAATTACTTAGAATGACCCTATTTAATTAAAACCAACATCCTCGTCATCGTTCGATGAAATTTCTCTAATTCCTCAATTCGTTGAACAATGCGATCGAAGAAGGAGACCACAAAGTTGTCTTCTTCGTGATGCTTTTTTGCAAGGTAATTTGTGTGCTTGGCCTCATTGCTTTGGGGTGTTGGTTGTGGCTTCGCCTCTCATATGCTACCACGTGCAGTGAACAGAGGCCTGAAGAAGAAGGTGTTGATGTCACTCCCTAAGGTCGCGTACTTTGCCGATCTGCACGCTGGAATTTCTCTAACCGTGCGATATGTCTAGGGATGCACACTATTCAGGCTCTAGTCAAAATCCAATTCAATCCAATCCAATCCAAATACGCTATTTGGATTAATTTTTTGTAATTTGAATTGGATTTGGACTCAAAATTTTTGAATCCAAAATATCCRATCTAGTCCAAATAGTCCGAATAATATATAATATATAATATATAATATATAATATATAATATATAATATATAAATTATATAATAATATAATATATATAATATATATATAATATTATATACATAATAATTGTAGACACCTAATGTGTCTCCCCAAAAGAGTAATCAGTGATGAACATACCGCGTCTCGCGATTGTTTCGACTTAGAAAGATGCTTTGAACTCACAAAAGTTGGAAATACGTGAGGTCATACTTGGAACTATTGAGCAAAGGACAAATAAAGAGGGCAAAAATATTTTCTTTATTTATTTTAATTATTTTCTATTTTTAGGATTTTCTTTTCTATTTTTAGGTTTTTAAAATAATTATACTGGTGATTCTATTGATTTCTATTTTTCATCCCACTCTTCATATTTTTCTGAGTCACCAGTATTTTTAGATTATTTTTCTGATTTCTATGATTTTTATAAGTTTTATACGCAGAAAATACAAAAAAAAATACCAAAACACAAAAAATCCCCGGAAATATGTGGAACCTTCTAAACACTCTAGAACTCCTTGCTGGGGAGCAAGGTGTCTAGGTGCGTCGAATCAAAGCAATCAAGGCAATCACGTATTATGCCGAAATAGAATCGGAGGAAATCGCAAAATACGCGTAGAAGAGTATATATGCTCCTTGAGCGTATATACGCATGTCACTTTGAGCGTATATACTCAGTCCTCTGCGTATATACGCTCAATTCTCCTCCTCGTGCCTATAAATACGTGCCTTTGCTCATTTCGAGATGGGACACACACACGATCTATTCAACTACACGTCCCTAAACTTGCGTATTCACTCTCACACTCTCATACACTCTAACACATACATTCTTGAGTTCTAGCATCAATTCTGTTTCGATCCAACGAGCGATAACAAGGGGTTACTTCTGAGATTACTCGCCACTAAAACACTCATTTCTCATTCCTCAATCTAATTAATAACTATTACGAGTTTCAATCTAATAACAAAAATGTAGAAACTCACTACTAATTATTCCATGTAAATATGTAGGAGTAGTTAACGTAATTCGTTGTTTTTCGTTCTTTTTTTACTTCATTGTCATTATTAGTATTATCGCTTGTCAATACTAACGATTTCTTGTCCTTGATATGCGATCCACGGCGGAAGGTTCATTTTGCACATTTTTATTACGAACTAACATTTGTTTTATTGCAGATTCAAGGTCAGATTAGTTTGTACATATATTTTGTATATCGTATTTCGTATATTTCGCATTTGTCATGGTTGTACATCACTTGTATATATTTTGCTAAATAAAGACCGGGAAATTAAGTGAATCACTTTAAATCAAGATTAATTATGGCGACCGGTTTTTAGGCACGTTTTAATTGACTAACGCAAAGTGGTCACAATTTCTAGGTTAGGTATTTCTTTTGTGTAATAGAAACCCACTTTCGTAGTAATCTTTAGGTTAGTACGCTTCTAAGGTGCTAAAAAGTAAGTTATGTGCATTCAATAACCATGATGAATGGAAATTGCAATGAGAACGAGTAGAGGCCGCTACATGCGGCGAATTGGGTTACAGATCTTGATTCGTACCATGTCCCCGAACCCACGGGACTTGTACGTGGATCGGACGTGGGCCATTAATTTGGCACCAACGTTCGGGCGTCCGTGATAACCTTTATAGGAACGGTGCGACTCCCTTACTCGACAACACTACCCAACGCACTCACGTGCGGGTTCCGTGACTCAAGCCCACGCAAAGCACTGATGTAGTACTAAGTCGCGCGCCCGCTATACGCGGGGGTACGGCCCACGTCCTACATAAATACAATAGGGATTTCTATATGGTAGTCTCGAGGTTTGCCAAAATCTATAAGATTTGGACTTTGTACGTATTCACTCATTTTTCATTGTATATATAAGTCATATTTCATTAGTTTTCTTTTATATTATTATTATTATTATTATTATTATATTATTTATTATTAAAAAATTTAAAAGATAAGATGTTTCTTTGATTTTCTAATCGTTAAAGGTTTTTAGAAGTGATTACCTCCTTTATTTGTTTAGAGACTATCTTTAATTCAGCATCATTATAACTATAACTATAATAACTCAACATGGTGGGGGATGAGAATGATCTGAAGATCTCCTGAATTTGGAGGGCATCTTTAACCACTTGAAGTATCTCTCACTCTCAGTGTTTATAACTATATGTATTAGCCACTTGATCATAGTTTTCATTCGATATTTCTTGAACTACGTACTCTTCAATATTACAATTTAATTATATTTGCTCATTCATCAATCATTTATTGCAATATTGTTGCGTTAAATGAGTATATACATGTGTATATAATCCTGTTGATATCTGTCGAAGTAATACAAACTTTCCGATGAATTTATTTGTACTATATATATTATACAAAAATGTATATCTTTTAATTATTATTCAATGTTATTGATCGCTTTGGCTTGTTTATCTATTTTCATATTTATTAGGGTTTATATATTTGTCTAAGAATTAAATTTTCATTGTTGCTGATTTGTAGATTGTTTATAGTAAATTGACAATTATTAGTAATTTTTATGAGTTGAAGTATTTTTTACTTTTTATTTCGTTATCTAATACGCATTATTGTTAAACTTGTGATTCGAGCTTTGGTACTTATTGATTATGTGTTTAATTGATTGTTATACTTCTTGAATCTAGTTAGTTAGGCATTAGGAATAAAGTTAGATATGAGTTTCATGGAGGCGGACTATATAGATGCTACTATATCTACTATAAGTACTACAATGTACCTATTACTAGTATATGAAAAGAAAGTTTATTTTGACATGTGCGTGACACCCCTGTATTTATTAACTAGACTTAAACTCTTTTTATAAAAATGCGACATGTGTCGCTCTATATGGCTAACCTGTGTCATTTTTGTTATTTATATTTGTTCAATCACTTCATGTTCCSAAGATTGTTAGACTTTTCTTATCTTTCATTTACTTGTATATGTCATGTTTTGTTCTTACGATTGTTCTATATATCCTTTCATGTTCAAGCGACTATTGATGAGTTACTCTTATAGTTTTAGTTACTATGTGTCGCAAGAACTCAGGCAAGAAATCAAACAAACACACTTCTCAAAATGGAGGTAGCAGGAATCAATCTCGGAAGAAGYTGAAGGTTGATGCTATATAATGACGGCGAAAGAGGCTTTCACAAGGGCGTGGGTTTTTGACCTGGAAATCAACTCGATTGAGGATAATGAGATGCTTACTCCTAGAGCATCGTTGCAAGCTCTCAAGCAACAATCTCAACTCAGGCAAGAAATCAAACAAATACACTTCTCAAAATGAAGGTAGCAGGAATCAATCTCGGAAGAAGCTGAAGGTTAATGCTATATAATGACGGCGAAAGAGGCTAACACAAGGGTGTGGGTTTTTGACCTGGAAATAAACTCGATTGATAGTGAGGATAATGAGATGCTTACTCCTAGAGCATCGTTGYAAGCTCTCAAGCAACAATCTCAATTGCACGTAAAATTCTCGCAGGTTTTGGAATTGCAGAAAAGAGCATCTATCAGTGGTTATTCTGGTGATGGAGCTTTAGGGCTGCAATCGCCACTAGTACGATTCACTCTCCTACCTCTGTTGTTAGAACTCTTAATTTAGGCCTGGGAATTGCTAGTGAAGCTTAATGTAATGGATCAAAATTTAGGTCTAAATGCTTGATTGAATCTATTGTTCCATTACCTATTGTTGTTACTAAATCTCTTGATGTAATTGCCACTACAGCTAATGTTTTTGTGAACTCAATGAACATCTAAATGTTATTAATATTGTTGAAACATCTCAAACAAAAACTAAACCTAGAACTGAAATGGAGGATGTTGTTGCTGAGATTCATTTTAAGAGCACTGTTGTAATTTGTTTGGTGGTGGGTGCCCAACCTCCTCATGCTGTCATGGAGGGATTTCAMAAGCGCATTTGGGGAAAAAGGGGTTTGTCTTTGATTGCTCCCCTTGATAAGGGTGGATTTGTAGTTCGTTTTGACGACAAAGGAGGCTTTGATTTTGCTTTAAAGGGTTCCGTCAACTTTGATTCTAAGTCGTTGATGGTTAAAAAAGCATAGTCCCTTGATAGCATTTTTTTTAGGAAGAGCTTTCAAGTTTGTCCCTTTGGATTCAACGGCCCAATTAAATGTGAAGTACTGGGGTACAGTTGTTTAGCTAAACTGTTTAGGAGATTTGTACACTAGTGAAGGTTGATCAACACAATAAACAAGAGCAGGCTCAAATGCTAGGCTGATGGTGGAGTGAAGTAGATAATTGTTTCCTGATCAGATAGAGTTTGTTAATGAGCTTGGCATTGATATAACTTAAGCGTGTGTATGATGGAAGCAGTTTTGTAAGGTCTGCAAGAAAATTGGGCATGTGGCTAAGGCATGTAGAAAGGAACATAGCGTGACATGGAGCCAAAGACACTGCCCAAGAGACCCTCAAGCGTCTAAGGGACGTATCAAAGTGGTTTCTCATCCTGAGAAGCAATTTGATCTGCTAAAAAAGGCTCTTCCATGTCCAATATCTGAGGCTCTCAATACCAACTCCAGGCTGATGCATGACAAATATGCTTACTGTTCGGGGGCTTTTCACCCTCTCCAGTAGGATAATATCATTTTTTGAACGTTAGGGCATCAATAGCTTAGATAAAAAAACAAGTTAAACACTTATCACTTCAACATAATTCTAAGCTTTGTTATCTCCTTAAATCAAGGTTAATGCACATAACCTTGGTACTTTGAACATCTTCATTTGTGCCCTGAATGGTGCATCACTAGCAACATCCCTTGGCATGGAAAGGGAAGGATATTCTATTGTGGGACCCTATTTGTTTTCAAGTTATATCCTAGACTATTCTGATCAGGATGATCACTTGTGACATTATTGTTCCAATTGTGAAAGCAAGCTCCTCAAGTACCTTTATCTATGCTCATAATGGAAAAACTGAAAGGCTCCAGTTGTGGATTAATATTAGAGTGATGGTTATGAAGATTAAGGACCCTAGCTTATTGGAGGGACTTAAATAATATTCTTACAGCTAATGAATGATTGGGGATGCTAGAACACTAATGAGATTGAACCTTTCAAGGGCGCCTCCTCTCTACTAACTTGGAGGATGTCAAATACTCAAGAAGGTTTTTACATGGAGCAACAAAAAAGAAGGTGAGATAGGATTTTGTCTAAGATTGATAGGGTCTAGTCTAATGCTACCTGGCTTTCTTTATTCACCACTGCTGAGGTAATTACCTACCTGAAGGCATGTTGACCATAGCCCTGGTTTCTGAGATGATATGGTGATGCACAAGGCTTTAGGCTTTTCAGATTCTACAACATGTGACACATCATGATAAGTTTTTTTCTTGTTAGAGAACATTAGTCTACAGTGGTTGAAGGGCATAAGATGTATCAAATCATGCAAAAACTGAAGTCTTTGAAGAAGGCTTTAAGATATCTCAATATTCCTTGCTATAGTGATGTTATTATGGTGGAAGAAACATGTTGAATAGGCTTTGCTTTTAGCTCAAGACAGGTGCACGCATCCTACTAAGCCATTGTTTCATAATGAGCTCTAGGCTCATCAAAAATTTGAAAAGAGGCTCGTAGGAATTCTGTTTAATTTCCAAGACAAGGCAAAATATGAATGGACTCTGGATGGAGATGCAAATACCAGACTTTTTCATAAATCCAATCAAAGCGAGAATAAACAGGAATAAAAATC
>SNQN01012825.1:0-14826 GCA_008642245.1 Bassia scoparia
ACCCAGGCTCATTAGCCCTCGGGGCTCGGGAATTTTGGGGCTTATTAGCCCCTCGAGAGTTCTAAACTGCCGAGGCTCATTGGCCCTCGGGGCTCGGGAATTTTGGGGCTTATTAGCCCCTCGAGAGTTCTCAGCCGCCGGGGCTCATTAGCCCTCGGGGCTCAGTAAAATTGGGGCTTCTTAGCCCCCATACCAGAAATCGGCCTCCCTCACCGAGGGGCCATACTTAACAAACCATCGCCTAAGTGACTTCCCCTATCGGAAACACTGTCTCGGCACGGTCGTTGGTCTGTGGCCTTCGAACAAGTGGCCTGACCGGCTACTTGACTAAATCCCTGACCGGGTACCTCCAACCTCATGGGTTCGAGAGTTACAAGACCAGGCCAGGAGGATCAAGCATGATTCCGCTTGACACCTAACCTCCCTCGGTCCTCGGTATAAGTATCAAGCGTGGGGCTAATTGTCCCTGCCCAATGGCCAGGCGCCACGTGGCTACTGGTGGGTCCCATCATAGTCCAAAGAAAGGGGACATGTGGGCCCCACAGAACAAAGGCACGCACAACAAGGTGCAAGACAAAGTCTGACATAGGTCAGATCGCTGTCCCACATTGATAAAATGATGACAATTTGTCCCACATTGGGCAAACATCAACTGACATCCTCACCAATCCCTATAAAAAGGGAGTTGGAGAGTCCACTCCAGGTATCTAATTCTGAACCCACCGAGTATAGTCTAGCATTTACTTCTAGCTTGCTCGACCTTCAGTTAGGTCTCTTTGCTGACTTAAGCATCGGAGGGGCTTTTCCCGGAAATCCCCCGGGTTAGTCACCTTTGCTTGTTTTGCAGGTTAGCCGGAAGAGACCAAGTGTCCATTCTCAGGACGTTGACGGAAGCACGTGCGTGCCAGCTGTCATCCCCAGTCTTTATTACTCACCCTACTTTTCTACTGTATTCTTTGTAAGTTCCTTGAACAGGAACACCAAGGATTTGTAAAATTCACTTGCCCCTAGTTTTTCATGAAAATTTCACTTCCCCCTAAATTCAAATTTTGCTTCCGAATTTTAAAACTCCCCTTATTATTTCTCCTGTTTTCCATCCTTGGCCACTAAGGATGCAACCAACTTCCTTTTTTATAAAATAATCAGTATATCGATACAATAATTCATAACACAAACTTCATCATCTCCACAACAGTACTTCCACAATACTACAATAAGTTGTTCAAATATATATCTAGAATTAAGTTCATAAATACTTGCAGTAGGTTCCATAATTATACATATACTTCAATCTGCCATTAACCCATCCCAAAAGATGACAGATTCAATAGTTGACTCCTTGGATGATGCATTCTACAACTCGGATAAGATTTTGCTAAAACAGGGCCTTCTTCCAGCAAGCATCAACCCATCTGCACAGCAAACATAGGTCAAGGGTAACTTTAGTAACAAAGACAATTCAAAATGTTAATAAAAAAGTTATGCATCGAATGATAATTGATAAGGTTTTTCAATTCCTGGCATAATGGCAAAGTGGCCTCAATGCAAGTCAAACAAAATTTTTATCCAACAAGACAACGCTAGGCCTCACATTAACCCTAATGATCCTCAATTTCTAGCTGCAAGTAGAAGAGATGGTTTCGATATCCAACTTATACTCCAACCACTTCAATCTCCTAATTTAAATGTTCTTAACCTTGGTCTTTTTAACTCATTTCAATCCATAAAATATACAATCTTTCCTTTCCTAAAGATATTGATGGTGGACAGGGACATGTTTGGTATGGAGGAAGAAATTGATGCAGTTTGAAGGCATTTTAAGTCTTACTACGAAGTACTTTGTAGATTTTTTGTTGTCAAAGTCTTATCGTAAGTTCAAGTCTAAGTAGTTATCAATTTTTTATTGTTCAAGTTTTAATCTATGTTTATGTATGTTTAAGTTCAAGACTATAAGTTTTTGCAAGTAAGAGTCCTACACTGGTATTAGTTGATGATAACATAAGCGTGTAGTGGAAAATGGTATTATAATTCTTAGTTTCTCAATCCAATTACGAGTATGTATGTAGACCGTGGGCCAACCCCGCAGGGGGGCTTGCTTGGGCCTACATCGATGTGTGTTTGTTGTGGGCTTGAGACACAGAACCCACACGTGAGTGCGTTGGGGGAGTGTTGTCGAGTAAGGGGATCGCCACCGTGCCTATAAAGGTTAATCACGGACGCCCGAAACGTTGGTGCCAAAACAATGACCCCACGTTTTGATCCAGTAACCAGTTTGTGGGTTCGGAGACATGGTACGGATTGAATCTTTGACCCAATCCGCCCGCATGTAGCGGCCTCTACTCGGTCTCATTGTAATTCCATTAAAACACGATTATTGGATGCACACAACTTACATATTCAAAACCTTATTAGCGCACTAGTCCTAAAAGTTACTACAACAGTGGGTTTCTATTATGCACAAACAACTACCTAGCCTAGAAATTGTGATCACTTGATATTAGTCAAATTAAAAAGGTGCCTAAAAGCCGGTTGTCCATGATTAATCTGATTTTTAAAGTGATTCACATAATTTCCGGTCTTTATTTAAAGAGCAAACGAAATGCAATACAAAACATATATACAATATGCATATACAAATATACATCATCCTTACCTTGTCGTTGCAAACAAACAAATTGTTAGAAAAATAATAAATATAATGATAGCGCCTTTGACCGATCCGCTAAACAAATCAAACAAACATGTTAGTATTGATGAGGAAAGCGCCTCGTTAAAGCTTGCTATACAAAACGCAAAGAAGATGTTAGTAATGACAAGAAACGTTAATAACAAAGATGAAAACTATTGAAAACAGTAAACAAGGTGATGAAACTCCTACATATTTACAAGAAGCGAATAACGAGTGAGTTTCTACATTTTATTAGTTGAATTGAGACTCGAATAGTTATTAATCAAGTTAGAAAGAAACGAAAATGAGGTTTTGGGTGAGTAACCTCAGAGTTATACCTTGATTTCGCTCGTTGATTTGATTTAAAAAGACGTATTAGAACTCGTATTTTGTGTTTTAGTGGTGAGAGAGTATGAGTGAGAGAGCAAGAGAGTATGTGAAGCCTAGCAACGTATGTCGTGTCCCGGAAATGAGGCGTAAGAGGGTATTTATAGGCGCAAAAAACCAAAAACGAGCGTATATACGCTCAGAGGAGCGTATATACGCTCGGCTGAGCGTATATACGCTCGACTGAGCGTATATACGCTCAGCTGGGCGTATATACGCTTGAAGATTCTGAATATTCTTTGATCTTGAGCATATACGATCCAAGAAGCGTATATACGCTCAATGGAGCGTACATACGCTCACGTATTCTCGGAGATTTTCCGATTCTTTTTGGATTTTGCATGAACCTAGACACTTCTTTTGCAAGAAATGTGGTTCTAGAAGGTTCTAGAATTTTCCAAGTATTTTTTTGGGTATTTCTAGAGTATTTTCTGATTTTTCCATGTATTTCTCGCGTATTTTGATTTTTGTAAATATTGTAAAATTCATAGAAAATTATTGAAAAATCAGAAAAATAATCTAAAAATACTGGTGAACTCAAAAAAATGAGAAGAATGCAATGAAAAGTGAAAATTATGAAAATCACCAATATAATTTATTTGAAAAATCCTAGAACCAAATAGAAAATTCTAAAAAATAGAAAAGAAATAAAAGAAGATACTTTTTGCCTCTTATTTGACCTTCGGCACATGATTTTGAGTTCTTGACCGAGTTCGATTCACGAGTTCAAATGCGTCTTTTAGAAACAAATCGATCACGAAACGTGATATGTTTCATCATCGGTTACTCATTTTGGGGAGACACATTTAGGTGTCTACAGAAGCCCCCACTTTGGCTGAGTCTGAAGAGACGAAAGTCTCGTAAGACGAAAGTCAAAGTATTCGATTCGGGACGGAGAGCAACTCAAGACGTTCTGCGACCCTGAGTTACCCTTTTCGCCGGTACCTGCAAAACAAAGGTTAGTTTTACCTGTAGCCGTGTCCCGTGCGGTCAGATTTGCTTGCTTGGGAGTTTTTGTTGCGGGAGCAAACTCCAAAACCCGGAAGAATGTGCGTGCGGAACTTCTGGCGCGGGAGAAGATTCCAAAACCCGAGAGAATGTGTGTCTGCGGGCGCGGGAGAAGATTCCAAAACCCGAGAGAATGTGTGTCTGTGGAACTTCTGGTGCGGGAGAAGATTCCAAAACCCGAAAAGATGTGTATGCGGAATTTCTGGTGCTGGAGAAATTCCAAAACCCGAGTGCTTGTGTGTCTGCGGAACTTCTGGTGCGGGAGAAGATTCCAAAACCCGAAAGTGTGCATGCGGAATTTCTGGTGCGGGAGAAGATTCCAAAACCCGAAGTGTGTGAGCGGAATTTCTGGTGCGGGAGAAGATTCCAAAACCCGAAAGAGTGTGTCTGTGGAATTTCTGATGCGGGAGAAGATTCCAAAACCCGAAAGAGTGTGTCTGTGGAATTTCTGGTGCGGGAGCAAATTCCAAAACCCGAGAGAAGTGTATGCTTTGGAGGTTGCTTTGAAATGTTGACGTTGAATACCTTGTGGAACACTTGGATTTTGTCCAATAGCGCGCGACAAGCCGTTTAAGTACAGAAAATGTTGGAAAACGGGCCCCACAGGTGGCTGACGTGGCATGCCACGTAAGCAGGAGCGTATATACGCAGGTATGGAGCGTATATAAGCTCCAAAATATTATTATTTTTTATTTGAGGGTAGCTGGGAGCGTATATACGCAGATGGGGGGAGCGTATATACGCTCCATTGGTAGTATGAAAGCTTAATTCGTGAGCGTATGGTCCCCAAAACCGCAGCCCCCTTCTTCATCTTCTCCTTGCTACTGTTTTTTCGGCCTCCCCATTGTTTTCCTTTCTCAAATTCCTTCTCCCATTGATCCATAAGCAAGTTTGGGAAGCATTTACTTGAGAATTCATTCAAAAAATCAGGTATAATTGTCCTTGTTTTTCGAATTTTCGAGCTCCATTTTCAGATTTGGGGATTTTTGATTCTTGCCCTAATTTTGTTTGAATTTGTGCTTGTTTGTGCTTGTAATTGCTTGTAATTGTTAGGAGTTGTTGAATCCTTGTTGCTTGCCTATACTTTTGCTTGTTTTGCCTTGAATGGAAACTTGATGAATTGAGCAAGTTGTTGCTAAAAAATATGGTGTGACTTTGCCTCCCATTTTGGCCGAATTTTTTATCCAATTTTGGCTGAATTTTTGTTTGATACATGCTTGGAATTTGGCCTAGATTTGCTTGGGATTTTTGGAATGTGAATTCTTCCTATTGTGGTTGAATTTTTGATGATTTTGGCTTGAATATTGAAATTTGCCTTGCATGCTTTAGTAAATACCAAAAGCTCATAACTTGATGATTACTTGCATCTTGCAATTCAAGACTTGACGATTGATGATTGAAATGCAAAACTTGATAACACTTGATGATGAGCTTACAACTTCATAATCAATTTTCAAGGCTTGTCCATTGCTTTGAAACTTAACCGTTGGTTATAGTATTACTCATAGCTTGGTATGAAGCCAATTTAGTGACCATAAAAACTTATTCCATTCTTTCACCAAGCTTTTACTCAAAAATTGTGTTTAAGAATCGAAAGCATAATGTCATAGCCCCCGAATTTCTTACGAATGATATTTGCGACTTGCTTTCATCACACGATGGCTTTAAAATATTATTTCAAAGCCATTCATGTAATGTATGACCTCAAAGTTGAAATTGCTTTGCTTATTCACTACATGACAACTTCGAAACTTTATTCCAAAGCTATTCACGTAATGCATGGCCTTGAAGTTGAAATTGCTTTGCTTATTCATATGTATGTTGGTTTTCACTACACCATATCCTTAGAACTTTATTCCAAAGCCATTTGTGTAATGTATGCTTATGGGTTATGAACACCCATCCCGAAAATGGTTTACTTTGCAGGGTTGTCACACTTTTGTGTGTTTGGTATTGTTCATGTATAGCCGTTGTGCTGCCGATTTGCTTTCTGACCTTTTGTGCCCATTTATAGGACGGCAGATCCAATGGAAGGTGTCTTAGAGGAGGTTGAGGCGGTTCCTACTCGCTCTAGCCGAAAGAACAGTTGGAAGTGCCCTTCTTGGTCTCCAGATCAGTTGTGGTGTCATAGGGAGAACCACATCTCCTTCCGCCCCCATTCGGGAGTCGTAAGTGCTCTTTTCTCTCTTCCCTTGTTTTACATGAATATAGTGTCTTATTGGATTCGTTCTGTCTTGCAGTCAAATTATGAGCTGCGGGGGTATGGCCACTCCCATGGAGTTGCCGACTTCTTTTCCTCGGACACGTTAGAAGATCCCGATTTTATGGGGCTTATGGAGGATACGGGGTTTCATCATTTCGTGGAGACAATCAAGTCACTTACTGACTACCAGGCTCCACATCCGTTCGTTCTTGCCCTGTTGGAGTGGTTTTGGGACACCACCAACACATTTCACTTCCCGTGGGGTGAGATGACCATCACCCCTTTTGACTTCTCTATGCTAACTGGGTTAGGGTTTACTGCAAAGCCCGTGCAGGTTAACTCTTCTTTGAGCACGAGTTCTGAGGAGCTACCACAGCTGCTCGGCCCTATTTGTGCTTCTTTTCCAAAGTTCGTGAAGCCTTGACTTCTTTTGAGCGGATTGTGGCTGGATGAGGTGACTGAGGCCTAACGGGCGCGGATTATATTGTTGCTGATAATCAACAGCTTCTTGGTACCAGATTCTGGGGCTGAAAGCCGCTGTCAGCTGCGCTACCTAGAGTCTCTGAAGGACTTGAGTGCAGTTAAGGACTATGACTGGGCCGGCTTGAGTTATGCCCAGCTACTCGTAAGTATGAGAAAGTCCTGCCGCCAATTAGATAATCAGGTGAAAGTGTCAATTTCAAGCCCGTGGCGGGTGATTGAGGTATTCATTTATGCTTGGGCCTTTCAAACTTCTTTTTCTCTTGTGTGTCTTACTTTGAATGTTCTCGCAGCTTTGGGCATACTCTTACCTGCGCCCTTTAGCCCCCAGTGCCCCTGCGCCTCCACAGTTTCCTGCTGCCAACTGTTGGGCCCGTCGTAAGACTTTAAGGTCTCAGGACGCCTTGACGGATACCCGTAAGAGAATCAAACGTATGAAAGCTCATGAGGTAAATCTAACTCCTTCTTGTTTCATTTTCTGCATTTTCAGCATTTTATGACACTTCCTATGTCCTTTGGTCGTAGGTGAACTTTCGCCCCTTTGACGGAATTGAGCACCCGGCTGCTACTCTAGCTCTATCCCTGACCAAGACCCGTCACGTGTTTATGACACCAACTGACGTTGTATTCTACCTTGGTGAGCGGGTAGTAAGGCAGTATGCTCGGGGCTTTCCGATGGTCCCTGTAGATCCCCCTACGACAATGATGACGTCAAACCTATCGCGGGCGTTAAAGGACTGTCGTCTCGAGGCTGTTGATCACACTACCTTGCTTATCGAGGATGCATCGTATGGGGAGGTGTTAATCCCTCGTCTGGCTCCTGCTGTCAATTTCATTCCTTGCCCTAGGGTACTTGCACGCCCTTTCATACTTTGAAGTTTTGCGTGTGACTGCCGTTTTAATGGTTTTGAATGCTTTTGCAGCTTGATTTAGTGGAGGGAATCGTTCCTTTTGCTGACCTCACCATTAGTTATGATGGACCGTCTGGTCACATACAGGAGACCTTGAGTGAGGCACCAGAGGCGGAGCTACACTCTACTCGTTCTTTGCCGCCTGACTTTCAAGGAGTAAGTACTTTGCTCTTTTCTTTTGCCGCTTCTATGCTGCTTTTGGCTTTGGAATTAACGTTTATGATGCCTTTAGTTTAACCAAGCTGGGTCGGAACGAGTGTTGAGAGTGATTGATTCCTTGAAATGGAATCTAAGGACTCGACAAGCTCATTGGGTACGTTGTCTTTCACCCAACGTTTTTTAGCTGCTTCGTTTGTTTGAGATGCTTATTCCTGCTTATGTATTTCAGAGTCAACAAAGTCAGCAGCCTTTGCCACACTTTTCAACTCAGCAAGGGATGTTGTTTGCCTTTCAGACAGGGTCACACTACGTGTCTCAACCTCCTCCGTATTCAGGCACCCAGCCATTCAATGCTTCCATGATGCCTTCCTCGAGTGCGGCGACACCCGTTATCCTGTCTCCGGAATTATTGACCCAGTTGCATCTCTTCATGAACCCAGGAGATGGTAGTGGGACCGGGGGTGCACCTCAGTAGACTAGGAATACTTAGGACTAACTTAGCCTTGGAACTACGGGTTGTATGTTATGTAACTTATGTATGAATGCATGTATGTGTTTGTATGAATGTATGCATGTGTTTGTATGTATGTATGTGATGTGTATGCATGCGTTTGTATTTGTGTATGAGTGTATCGGAGGTATCGACTTCCTTCCGAAAAAAAAACAAAAAACAAATTGACGATGCCTTTGAGCCGTGACGAAAACACCGTATATTTACCGAATACAACAAATTGCCCCCCGAGCTTGCAAATGTGGCTGATTTTAGGACGAAAATACGCAAAAATTTCCCCAAATCCAATCGAAAACCCAAAAGAGCAATGTATGGCCTGGTATTATGGAGCGTATATACGCTATCCAGGAGCGTATATACGCTGCTAACCTGCGTATATACACTGCTGTGTAGCGTATATACGCTGTTGTTGCATCGACTTTCCAAATTCTGAAGGGGGAAGTATACAGGGAGCAGGGGAGCATATATACGCTGCCGTATTAGCGTATATACGCTCTATAATAGCGTATATACGCTCGAATTTCTAGGGTTTTGGCTCGTTTTTGACTTGTTTTATAAATACTATGAGGCTTGTGAATTAATTCACCTCGAAAACCGTGCTCTTGTCATTTTATTACCAACCCTAAACACTTTATTCTTCCTAATCCCTTAAGTCATGGCTCGCAAGGTTGGTTTCGCTCTAGACTCATGGATACGTGATCTCTCCAACATGGTGAAAGGCGATATCCATGACCATTATTGCAACATTCTTTTGATGCTAAGGTTAGTGAAAATTGATATTGCTTTCCTATATGCTGCCATAAAGTTTTGGAATCCCCGTACTTATTCTTTTTGCTTTAACAATAATGAAATCACCCGTTGCTTGAAGAAATTAGCGCCATCATTGGTTGGCCCATAGATCATCCTCCTTGTGCCCCTGATTTGTTGGAGTTCTTTTATAAATTCTTTGAAAACTTCATGGGACTTGAGAAACGCAACGTTTCCGACATTGTTTTTGGCCACGAAGTTGATTTATTGAGGTTAATTGACCACTTTAGAACAATGGGTAGGATTAGTGATGCTCATAGGAGAAGAGCCCTCATCTTTTGCTTATTTTTCCATTATCTCTTCCCTCAAAAGTCGGAAAATTTTGGTCTTGCCTCCGTCATTGTTGTTGTCGAACAATGCGAGGTTGGTCGTTCGCCCTCCTTACTTTGTTGCGGGGAAATGTTGCTTGAATTAGACGACTTGGAAAAAGATCCTTACAGTGCTCATTTGACTTGTTGTCCTTATATTTTGCAGGTATAATTACATTCTTTAATTTGTTAATTAAAGTAGTAATTCCCTGTGTCTCTGGCGCTCACATTAATATTTGTTTTCATTTGCAGATATGGTTGATGGAACGCTTATCTTTGATTACGCCTCCTGAGAACATGGAATCATATAACACCAAGAACTATTGTACTCGCAAAGGATCGTACTTGTCACGTTCTGAAGACGAATGGGTACGATACTTTGCGAGTGGAGAAACTGTGATTAGGTGGGTTGTTCCATGGTGGCGTATTCAGAGAATGATGACATCGGATGATGAAGAGGGCTTGACTATCAGTGGTCTTCGGGCGTTGACTTTCTATTTTCCTGTCCGTCTAATGCGACAGTATGGCAGGAAACAAGTCATCCTAGATCGTGATACTCGTAGGCCTCCCAATCACCTCATTGTTGCTCGTTCCTTGAAGAGGTGGGTGGACTTTTGGGTTGCCCACCCTAAGCTGGAGGTATTAGATCTTGATGAGCGTGACGCGACCACTTCTCGTTTCTACAAGAAGTGGATGACTGCAACTAATGCTACGGCTCGTGCTGACTATAGGGCTGCGGAGAGGAACGAACTTAAGAAGAAGCGACCCTTGGAGGTTGAAGATGCCTTTGTCCCTAACCCTAAGCGTTCGGAAAGAACTACTGCTAGCTCAGTCAAGGACAGACTTGGACCAAGGACCGTGCCTGTTTGGAGTTGACTAGGCCCGCTGAAGGAGGAGAGACCAAGGAAATCCAAGGCCCCTGCTCGAAAAGAAACTGAAAGAAGGAAGATGAGGAAGACTTATGACAAGGAAGCGAGTACCAGTGGGACAAAAAAGGAGAAAAAAGATTGACTGCTTAATTCTTTTAGCTTTTGTTGCAGGCGTGCGTGCCATATTTATTTTATGTAGCACTTTATTTGCTGCGAACTCAATAAAACTTTAATAAAATCATTCCCTTGTTTTATTTACTTCACAATTATTCACATCATTGTTTCATTACTTACATTTGCGAATTACATGAACAAAGAACAAGGATGGAAAAAATGGGGGGAAATATTATTAACGGGGCCGCACTTCACAGAAGTTGCCTACGTATCCAATATGGAATCAGGCCTCTCGTAGTTCACAGGGTTAGAAAAAAGGGTAGTTTTGTGGTGCTTAAATGTAATATTTTTTGAGTTGATCCAGGTTGGTGAGGCTTGCGAACTCATCGCCATTCATGTCTATCAATCGCACGGCTCCTCCGGATAAGATGTTCTTGACTATGTAGGGTCCTGCCCAATTTGGACGAAATTTGCCACGAGGGTCTAGAACATTTTTCCTCAACGCTTTCAAAACCAAGTCACCTTCTTTAATATTACGAGGCTTGACACCTTTGTTGAAATGCCTCGTGATCCTTTGTTGGTAGACTTGCACATTGTTTAGGGCGGCGAGACGCCTTTCATCCAAAAGTATGAGCTCATCGTATCTGGCACGGACCCACTCGCTTTCGGGGATTTTACTTTCAAGAAAAATGCGGAGCGAAGGGACCTCCAGCTCAATTGGTTGAACAACTTCTGTACCATAGACCAGAGAGAAAGGGGTGTATCCCGTGGAGGTCCTTATCGAGGTTCGGTATCCCCAAAGAGCAAAGTGGAGCTTATGGGGCCAATCTTTATAGGTCTCAGTCATTTTCGTGATGATTGTCTTTATATTTTTATTTGCCGCTTCAACAGCTCCATTGGTTTGCGGCCGATACGGGGAGGACCGATGGTGTTGAATTTTGTAATTGTTGATTAAATCCGCACACTCTTTCTGGAAATGCGTTCCATTGTCGCTAATAATTTCATGTGGCACACCAAAGCGACAAACAATATTTGTCTCAATGAACTTTGCCACATGTTTAGCTTGAAGGGTCGCATAAGAGGCTGCCTCCACCCATTTTGTAAAATAGTCGATGGCGACCAGAATGAACTCATGCCCACCTTGTCCTGGAGGGGTAACCTTTCCAATTATGTCAATGCCCCAGGTTGAAAATGGCCAAGGAGAGGTGAAGGTGTATAGGAGTGATGGAGGTACATGCTGTAAGTTAGCATTCTTTTGACAAACGTCACACTTTTTGACATAGTCATGGCAATCTTTCTCCATCGTTATCCAATAGTATCCGAGGGTGATGATCTTTCTTGCCAACATCTTGCCACTCATGTGCGTGCCACATACACCGCCATGTACGTTATTATAGACACCTAAATGTGTCTCCCCAAATGAGTAACCGATGATGAAACATATCACGTTTCGTGATCGATTTGTTTCTAAAAGACGCATTTGAACTCGTGAAAAGCTCGAAATATGTGAAGTCAAGCTCATAATCATGTGCCGAAGGTCAAATAAGAGGCAAAAAGTATTTTCTTTTATTTCTTAGAATTTTCTATTTGGTTTAGGATTTTTCAAATAAATTATATTGGTGATTTTCTATGATTTTCTATGAATTTTGCAATATTTACAATATCAAAATACGTAGAGAATACGCAGAAAATACGGAGAATACCAAACAAATACACGGAATGTTTCGGAATCCCCTAGAGCTCCCTAGAATCGTATTTCTTGGAGGAGGGGATGTCTAGATTCATCCGTAATCTTGCAGAATAAGAAAAATCTTTCGAAATAAGGCAAAGATCACTGAACGTATATAGCTCAAAGGAGCGTATATACGCTCCCCATGAGCGTATATACGCTCACTTTGTGCCTTCGCGCCTATAAATACGGCCTTGCCTCTCGAGTTTTAGGGGAACTTACACGGCATACGTTGCTAGGCTTCGCATACTCTCTTGCTCTCTCACTCATACTCTCTCACCACTAAAAACACAAAATACGAGTTCTAATACGTCTTTTTTAAATCAAATCAACGAGCGAAATCAAGGTATAACTCTGAGGTTACTCACCCAAAACCTCATTTTCGCTTCTTTCTAACTTGATTAATAACCATTCGTGTTTCAATTCAACTAATAAAATGTAGAAACCCACCTTTTTAATCGTTTCATGTAAATATGTAGGATTATTCATCAGCTTTTGGTTGTTTTCATTTTCATTAACTCTATCGTCCTTCGCATTTTCTCGTTGTCATTAATGTCGCTTGTCATTACTAATGTCTTCTTTGCATTTTGTATAGCAGCTTTAACGAAGCGCTTTCTTCATCAATACTAATTTGTTTGTTTGATTTGTTTAGCGGATCGATCGAAGGCGTTATCATTTTATTTATTATTTTTCTAACAATTTGTTTGTTCGCAGCGACAAGGTAAAGATGATGTATATTTGTATATGCATATTGTATATATGTTTTGTATTGCTTATCGTTTGCTCTTTAAATAAAGACCGGAAATTATGTGAATCACATTAAAGTCAGATTAATTATGGACGACCGGTTTTTAGGCACCGTATTAATATTGATTAACATCAAGTGGTCACAATATTTAGGCTAGGTAGTCATTTTTGTATAATAGTAACCCACTTAGTAACCTTAGGGTTAGTGCGCTAATAAGGCTTGAAATTGCTAAGTTGTGTGCATCCAATAATCGTGTTCAAATGGAATTACAATGAGATCGAGTAGAGGCCGCTACATGCGGGCGGATTGGGTCAAAGATTCAATCCGTACCATGTCCCCGAACCCACGAGCTGGTTATTGGATCGGACCGTGGGGCCATTGTTTTGGCACCAACGTTTCGGGCGTCCGTGATTAACCTTTATAGGCACGGTGGCGATCCCCTTACTCGACAACACTCCCCCAACGCACTCACGTGCAAGTTCTGTGGCTCAAGCCCACAACACACATCGATGTAGGCCCAAGCCCCCTGCGGGGTTCGGCCCACGGTCTACAGTTATCCATGATTGCTTTGGCTTCCTCTCGAGTAATGCAAAGTAATGAGCGACCATGATAGCCCTTTTTGTGCAACTTCCCCTCGTGCAAAACATATTGAGATGCCAATCGCCTTAGAGCTGTTTGAGCCTTCTTAGAGGCATGGGGAGGGTATTCACCGTTTTGCAAGAACTTCAAGATGTGTGAATACCAAGGCTCATTTTCTTCACCTGGTGAAGGGTCTTGCTCTTCATCTCCTAAGACGTTGACATGAGCCGGAGCTTGCCGCCTTTCGATGACTAATGGCATATGAGTTAATGAACTAGGGATCTTAATCATCGAGGCTAGTTTAGCCAAAGCATCTGCAAACTGATTATCTTCTCGGCGGAGATAGGTGTATTCTATTTCTTTGATATTCTGGGCGATAGTCTCTAGATGTGCTTGATAAGGGGCCAAACTTTCACTTCTGACCTTCCATTTCCCAGAGATTTGATTGATGATCAAAGAAGAGTCACCATATACCCTCAACTTCTCAACCCCGAGTGCCACGGCTGCCTTTAACCCGATTATGCAGGCTTCATATTCTGCGGCGTTGTTAGTGACGTCGAAGTCTAGTTTTACGGAAATCGGCGTGTGCTTCTTCTGGCGATACCAGAAGTATGCCCACGCCGCATCCTCTTTGGTTTGAAGATCCATCGAAGTATAAGCACCAAGCTCCGTCCTCGGTCATTAGCAGATCTTCGTCAGGGAATTCAAAATCGTCTGGCTCTGCCTCTCCGGGCGAGTTGGCTAGAAATTCAGGAACAATGCTCCCTTTGATGGCATTTTGGGATACATATTTTAGATCGAATTCTGAAAGCATGACCACCCATCTTGATAAGCGTCCACTCATGGCTGGTTTTTCCAGGAGATACCTCAATGGATCAGCCTTTGAGACGATGTGGACTGTGTGGATGAGAAGATAGTGCCGCAACTTTTTGGTGGCCCAAACCAATGCGAGGCAAAGCTTTTCTGTACTGGAATACCTTGTCTCATATTGGAGAAACTTTTTGCTTAAGTAATATATGGCATTTTCCTTCCCGTTGACTTCTTGAGCAAGCATTGCTCCTGCAGCGGTTTGAGTGACAGTAAGGTAGAGCCGTAGTGGTAAGCGGGAACTGGTGGTAAGAGGACTGGAGGATTGGAGAGGTACTCTTTCACCTTATCAAAAGCCTGTTGACACTCATCGTCCCAAGTCTTTGGCTCGTCCTTCTTGAGCTTGCGAAAGATGAGTTCACATACCATAGTGAGTTTGGAAATGAACCTGCCGATGTATTGAAGACGTCCCAAAAACCCGCGAATCTCCTTTTCGTTCGAAGGTGGCTTAAGGGACATTATGGCTTTGATTTTTGAA
>SNQN01012826.1:0-14825 GCA_008642245.1 Bassia scoparia
AATCGACAATTTTCAGGTTCAGGTTCGGTGTTTTTGATTTTTCATTATTTTTTTCTGGTTTGTTGTGACTCAATTGAGAAAACAATTTTTTTAGTCGATGACTCTTGCTGATTTATTATTTTATGACCCCAGGAAACCCTCTCACACCACGTGTTTGGTGAAGGGAAAAAATCTTAGAATTGTGAGCAACGATATTTTGAAGCGCCATTTAAGAAATTCATACAATTCCTGTGTCGCTGAAAAGTGTACGTAGTTTTTTCCCTTCGAATAAAAAGTCGTGGATTCGATGTAAGTTGGAAATATTGTTATAGGTCTGATTGTGCAGACTCATTAATTTTGTGTCTTTCGTAGGTAAATGTGAATAATTCTATAATTTTAGCGCATGAATTGATTTATGAGTGTTTGTGTAAACGTTTGTGTATAGGACAATATGTAAATCTACATCTTTATTGTGTGCACGATAAAATTGTATTCTAATATAATTATATACACAGTGTTTAATATGTTAAGGAAATATCAAAGAGAGTAATTTAATTAATGAATATGATTATTACAAAAAATTACAGTGTTTTTTTAGATAATAATCATTTCAAGGACGTATAATCTACAACGAAATATGAAGTGTATTTAACTGTTGTCAAATTTAGAAATTAATTGATTCCTAAAAATTATCTCTTAGTGTAAGGCAAAGTTGGAATAAATAAAAAACAGTCAAGAAGTGGTTGATATAGTATGATATTTAGTCTAGAATTATTACAAAACTGTTCCACAAAAAGTTGGCCACTCTAATTTCTTAATCACGGCTCGAATACTTTAAAAGTTGTCAATTGTTTTTCCAAACGTTGATTCTTCTCAACGAATCATCAAGGAATTGTAAAATGTCCGTATTCATTTTGTGAGTATAAGCGTATGTGACTGTGAATTCTCAATTTCTAGTAAGAGATCCTAACTGGAATTCTTGGTGTATGAACATAATTTAGTGTGTGTTGCATTTCTGTTAGAAGTGTTAGTTTCGCTTTGAAAGTAAACCTTCTGACAAGGGCCACAATCATAGGTGAATTGCTTAGTAGAATCATAGTTGGGTAGTTGTGAAGTATACTGGGACATAAATCAAAAGATATATACTTGGTTACATTTCTATTATGAGAGAGTGGTCAAGGAGACTCTCCTTGAGTGATTTTCCAGATTGCTGGGTTTGAAATCGATGGAAAGAGCACTAGGCAAGTGTCGTTGGATTTATGTAGTGATTGCTTTTTCCTGAGACGAGTACGTTTAACGTATGTCTTCTGGTGGAATTTGCTTGCACTTTCCATTTACCAAATAGCAAGATTCAGCATGATTCCTAAGGAGCTTGCAGTGTTTCCTCTAGCACAGCGGAGGGAGTGCAAATTGAAATAACGCTATAATAGCATTTGGTGATTGAGGCACATGTTTGAAATGGAGACTCATTTAGTAGAGGATCTCTGTTGAGGATGAAAATAGTATGATAAACGTCTCCCCATCGCCCATGATTGTGTTGGGAATACACTCAATATCCACCAGTATTGAATTAATTGTTTCACAAAATCATCGGGCTAACCTGTAGATAATTAAGTTTTGACAGGGAAAAGACTGGCATGGAATTAATTGACATTGTTGTAGATATTACAATTGATCATACTATCAATGCAAATAATAAATATGACTTCCTACACAACTGAAATCTCCAAATGCAGACAAAAAATCTGTTCTGCAAAGGATAGACTTCCTACTGCACTGATGTCATGGGCCCAGAAAGTCGGGCACGCACCGTTTTACCAATTCTTAGGATACTTTGTGGGAATTGTGTGTGATTTTGAGATACTTAAAACTCTAATTTAAATAAATTAGTGTCATAGTTCAAATAAATAATTTTGTTTCTGGGTCATAACAATACGATGGCATATTTTAATTTAGTTGATGTATCAAAGTAATTTAAGAAACCAACTCCTAGTGGTGCATTTCCATGCAGTGAACGTTGGCCTAATTAGCAAAACGGGTGAGCATTGAGAAGTTAAGATGGGGTATTAGGATGACAAATATGATTAGAACACACGTGCAAGTGTGCGCAATAAAGGAGTGAATAGGTAACAGTTACAAAACGCGTAAACATTTTTCAGCACATCTTGTGCAGCAAATTTTAAAGTTTGCTACTGCATGGATTGATAATGTTAGAATTTGTGATAATTGAGCATATGAAGTAAGAGAGGGCAAATGGTGTTCTAAAGAAGTGATTGTAAAAGTGTATGCGTTGAGAGTGTAAGGTTGGCATTTATATATTTGGGAATTTGTGGATCAACACTCACAACATGTGACAATATTTTTTGGAAGAATGTAAACTTGGACAGAGAAAGTATGGTGTGTCACAACGAAGAGATATGCTCTACTAATTCTTAGTAGAGAACATATACACGGATGACACGTTGAGATTAACATATGAATTAAATGTTCTGTAAAGGTGACTTGTGGTTGCTTTCGCGTGTTGGTGAAGAACCACATTAAGAAGAATACACTAAAATATTATGGAAGGTCAAAACATTAATGAAATAAGAATTTCTATAAAAACTTAAAACATACTACTTGTCTCCAGGAATGTAGTCGACCAAGGATTTCACACATCTATTCTCGAATGGACTTGTTGTAGGCATACGTCTGAACGAGTACTAAGTTGACAAATAGACTACAAAGGTATATGAGTTACAAGAGGGTGTTAGGCGCAGTTAGGCCCGCACCATACTACAAATTACTATCACAGACATTGCGCCTTGAACCGAAGTAGGGCGTCTCGTTTCATTGGCACTGTCGATCCTACCGCCGCAGACTCTTTCACCACTGATCTATTATAAGGATGTTTTAACAATAGTTAAGGGGTTCAATGATATCAGCTGCAAATGGAGATATCTACACTCTAGAACAAAAGGTGTGTGCGGAGAGAACAGCGCATGTGAGCCTCGTCATCAATCGCACTCAATTGCGGTTTAAACCACAATGTGTGTTCGTATTTTGATGTACTTGTAATACGAAATTGCCCAGCGCAGTAGTCGTTTGTCGAGGGTTCTGTGTGCTAAGTCAGCACTTGTGTCTCGCTAGACAAAATTATTTGATCGTCTCTGAGATTGTTTTGCTCCGTAGAAACTATTAGTATAACATGGAGACCAATAATATCTAGAGGGTATGTTTCAATGTGGCAACAGACTGCTTGGATTCTCTTTGGATTAGCAATATCTGTATCTATCTTAACCCATAACATCGCTAATTATGCAGATAAAGTGTCTTAATTTGAGATTTGGAATTCTTACATGGATTTTATGAGTTGTTGTAGTCGCTACAGGGTTATGTAGTCATGTAATATTTTTGCATCGGCTAAGTTTGATTTCTCAAATACTATTAATTGAAACAAGAAGGAGGAAAGCATAGAAGTTGTAATGAAGGATCTCAGCTGTACAGGAATAGCATTGTTTTTGTTTCATTCGCGCTAAAGATACTAACTCGCTATATACTAGCTACTATAAGAGTCCAAATTTGATCTCTGGACTCGCACTCTCGTCTTATGGGTACTGCAGTTTGGGATAACGGTTATAAATGTATTGGCTGACATGGTTAGGGTAGGGAGTAGTTTGTTATGGTATTTTTAATGTGAAGTTGGGGTGTGAATTATGTATAGACTAGACAACAAGGCTTTGGGAGGGGTGTTGTTTATCTAAGCTTGCGCTTCAGATATTTTCTTGTAACTAAGGTTCAGTTGTTAGCTACTGTGTATGATCTCTCTAGTCTCTATCGCCCTGTCTGAGGCGCGCAAGATGATTGTCGGTTGCATTTAGGATCTTACGATCATGTGTAAATTGTTGTTGTTATTACTAATCATGGTTATATCATTCCTCGCGATGTAAATTATGGACTTTGTATCAATGTAAAGACTGCATATTATAATATATAAATTAACCATGTGAGTTGAAGTCTTGAGATTTGAATCATTTTAATTGAAACTGCGGACATTCGGAACTGGATTTGAATGGTGAGGAATTGGAACAGGGATGAGTTGTAAGAATATGGGGTGTTTTGTTGTGACATAATTTTTTGCATTCTCCAGCGACCCATATATTTTGCTTAGTTAGATGGTGGGAGACACTCAGGTATGGATTGATTCCCCAAAGGTTTGCGGTGATTTCTCGGTGGGGGTGTATTGATTGGGGGAGGCGGGGTTGAATCTGAGACATTATTCCAGCGTAGGATGTGCTTTGCGGTTTGTCATGGATTTAAAGAGGCTATCACTCAAGTGATCGTAGAAGTGTTGGGTTGCACGTTGCGGGTGTTATGTGTGGTAGTTTTTGGTATGTCGGAAGTTGATTATATTATAGCATTGCGTTTTAACTTAGAGGATCTGTTTTAGTATTATGTTCTTCGTTTCATCGCGAACCAAATATCTTATTAATTTATTGTAAGGGCTAATTCACTAGCCCTGGGACTCATAAAGGTTCTTGTAATAGAATGATTGGTGTATATCACAGTATGCAAATTATTTCACTAGAGTCAGTTAGGTGGAAATGGTGAATTTGATGATCGAAAAAAAATGAAATGTTGTACCATTCCTTAATAGCAGTCCAAAATCTCCTTCAAATGTGAGTCTCTATGTATTTTATTTATAGATATATTTGTCGTCCTATGTATGGCTTGGTTGCGCAGGATTGATAAGTCGTATATGATTGAGAATTTCTACTTCGACACGATTGTGGATGATTTTATGCTATAAATAGTTCTGATTGCGTTATTCACTTGTGTTTTATGAAGTCGTATCTTTTTTCTCCGCCTCGATCTTTGTCTAGAGAACGAATCTCTGAATAAGCGTCTCAAATTAAACTGGATGTTTAAGTCACAGATGGAACAGTCGCGCGATAGTAACCATGTGTACAAGCAACTAAGTTCATAACTGAAAGCAGTAGTACAATGTCACAGATCTTATAAAACGCTATCATTAATCGCGAACTCAGCAGTCGAAGAAAGAAACAGGAGGTCATGACGTAATGGTATTCTTAGGGTGGTGGTGCAAAACACTAAAAACAGAGTTCTTGGCACCGCTTCAAAGCGCAACAACTCCTTTGCTAATTCCCCCAAAGAAGAGAATAAAGGAAGGAAACCATATCATTGTCCTATCAACGCTCTCAAATACTTCTCTCCGGCTTCCCTGAGCTTGCCTACCCGGCTTGGGCCCATCTTCCGACAGATGAAAGTCCAGACAACCCAGATTGCGTCAAAAGGAGAATAACCTGTCAGGTCAACACATGACATCTAAGCCGTGTCCCAAGAATAGAGCAAACATCGCAGGTTGAAGAGCCCCGCAATCCATCAGTCCAACCCATACATTTACCTCCTTACGAGCAGTAATCCTAGATGAAAAGGACGTCAGAAAAAGAGTATCGCGGACAACATTGTGACGGTGCTTTGATACCCATTAACCCGAGGCAGGAATACACATGATCCCAAAATATCTCCGTCAAAACCGCGAGCAAGCAGACAAGGAGTCCGAAATGGAGAATAAAGGAACACCCACCGATAGAAAAGAACGGAACAATAAGTCTTACCATGTTCATCAGTCTGGCCCAACAGAGATCGGAACAACCTGAAGCCAAGCAGAAGCGTGATCTCCCCCTGTTGAGAATTTCAACAAGGCAACCTGACGGGTAAGACAAGGAGTAAGGGTGGAGTGAGCAGATGTAGTGACATCGTGAATACAAATCTGCCAGTTTTCTTCATGAGCTTTGGGGGCAAAAGCGATCTCACTAGGGTTACGCCATAAGGTCAGCTTCCACGGTCCACTATAAAAAGACCCAATGCACATCAAAGCGAACCAGAGACCAACACGCTTAGAATGCTTGACGAAGTTTACCCTCGTAAACTGGAAGACTTGCAACCGCGATGCGAAATAGCATAGTGCGAACAGTCACCACGCTTGAATAAACACCCAAACCATTGTAGCAAAGGGTAAGGTGGCGAGCCGCCATTGCCAATCACCAAAACCGAGGACAAATGCCTGTGACAATGCGTATCCCAGGAAGCCTCGTATTACGCAAGAGCCCACGATCAAAGGAGAGCTGAAGCCCTCGAAAAGATTAGGGAGGGTCAAGTACGCATAGCAAAGTGAAGTTTTCGAAACCCAGTACAACGCAATCGGAGAAGTAACAACTCACTTGAGGGATCATCAGTTTGAGAAAACAACATTCATGAGCTCAATGGTCTTTCGACACTCTCTGTGAAACAAAGGTCCCCTAAATAGGAAAAATCCAACTAACAGGCCCACTTAACACGAACACCAAGGGAAGGCAAGCGATATCGGGAGGAAGACCCTTGCAGACGACTCAAGTGGGTCCCTTAAAAGGCCAAAAGAGCTCCATTTTCGGCGACGTTAAACATGAAGGCCAAGACATGAGGTTCCTCCGCCAGAATCATCTGCAAAACTTGCCCAACCACCAAAGGTATCACGGCAATGATAGTACCATCATCCAAATACGAACCTGCAAGCTCAGGTGAAGGTGTCCCTGATAACGGCACACCCAATGGATGTGAGAACCAATGCGAAAAGAAGAGGACCAAGGGATCACCGCTGCGTGCCCAAAAACTAGTAAGGATGGGAGTGTGATGGTGGGTCACCTTTAAATATCAATTTTACCCCTCTTCCCTTTGTAAATTATTGGAAATTGTCATGAATAATAATCAGCCAAAAATCAATCTAGTCATTTTAATAAATAAACAAAAATAAAATCATATTATGGAAACAAATGGAGAATAGAGGAGAAAATATAGAAAATATGCAGAGGATAATGGTGCGTCTTATTAGATGATGGGGATACATACATACATATATATTAGTATTTATATATTATAATATATATATAGTATATATAATATATATATTATATTATATATATAGTAATATATATTATATATATATATATATAATATATTACATGAGGGATAGGTTTCTTGGAGACAATTTACCCTATCAATCAGAATATTCCAAGAAACATTACTAAATGGATATAATGGACATTCACAATAATATTAACTAACCTCCTTGATGTCCATTGTCGAAGAGTGTGCCTCAATTAAAACCTTACTAAGAAAAACCCTATGGGACAAAACCTAGTAAAGGAAAAGAGTACAACAACCTTCATACACGCTTTCGGAATGCTGCATCGTTAAAAACCTACCGGGAAAAACCCAATGTAGGACAAAATCATGGTTAAAAAAAGAGTGCATCGCGTAATTTTTCTCCTCCCCTGATTAGTGCATCAGCTGAAGATTTCCAAAGTAGCGAATCCATGTTGCTGAGGCTCACACTTGTAGTAAATAATATCTTTCATGGGCGTCCTCCCATATGAGACTTGAGTCTTCAAAGCTTAGTGGTGACATGGTAAGCTGCCTATTCTTTCATTTACCCTATATTCATAAATATAGTGCATGTGATTGTCTAATGCATTTTGTTTCAAGTTTGCATATTCATAAACTTTATGTTCATTCTTCCGTAGAGGACATATAAATAACTTTGACGATCAAATATTGATCATAATTTTGGCAACTCATATGATCATCCAATATCATTATTTCAATCTTATAAGACATTAGTAAATGTTAATAACTTAATCACATGCATTGCTCATGGTTCTTCTGGACACAAGCAAATATCATCACTGAAAACTCAAAACTTCTGGTTTGAGTTGTCAATAACTTAGTCATCAATACTCTTTTCAGAGTTTGATAACAGTATAATGCCCATCCATTGCGATATTCAAATATATAAGTTGAAAAGTGCTATATCTTTGAATAAATGGTGTATAAGTTCCTTAGGAACTTTTCAAGCATGATGTTATAAAATGCTAATAGATTTTTCATCATATAAATATTCATACAATTATAAATTATCGGGTAAATAAAATTTCTTCTTTGTAAACATCATCTCATCATAATATAAACTCGTCAATGGTCACAAATTTACACATACCACACAATTATTGTATAGACTATGCATGAAATGGATATGGATTCATGACATATATGAAGATGCAATTGAACAAAATATGCACAAGTAATGATGCATCTAATAACTCCTAAACATACAATAAATAAATTTTACTATGACTCACATATGCTACATAAACAATGACTCGAAAAATGTCTCCGTAAGACATGACACTGTACAGTGGTGGATTGTTAATATCCTTTACCAATGGACTTTTGGTTCCATGAAAAACTTTGATCACTCATCATCATATTTTGTTGGAACTTCTTGGTCATGAAACTTTGATTATCATCGCCAATATGTCGCAATGAAAGTGATTTATTTCAGATCCTTATCGCAGTCCACTCCTTTTGCATATGCATAATATTATTAGTTCATCATATTGTCGGCAATTATAGCTTCTTCAAAGTAAATTTAGACAATCTATTTCGTAATGATACTCTGAAAACATTTCTCATATGGTACAATCATAGACAGTTCTCATATCAATAGGCCATCTATTATAGATAATTTCATATATTCATTCCACTTTCGGAAGATTTCATATGCTATGGATATTAATTATATTATTGTTATCCACTTTGAAATATCAACTACACTATCATTGCTTTAAATCATATACATTTTTGGAACCGATAAAAAATCTACACTTCAACTATTGTAATTCACAATTGGGCAAGATTTTATTCAATGTATACACATGATATACCCAAAATGTATTCTCTAATGCTTGAGAAAGGTCATAATGTTAACAAATCAAATCACAACATGTGCAACATATCTTGAATAACATAGGGGAAAGTTGGCTCGAAATCAAAAATTCCAAATTACCATTATATTAGGGATCATTTGGTTTAATTAATTGCCAACTTACTCCAATTCTCCTAAGTTCGTATATTTCCATATGTAGTGGGCATCATCATCAAAATTCTTGACAACTTAATTAGTATATCATTTCCATGTAATTCCACTTTGATGGGAGGAACATGTCGATTTTTAGAATTTATCTCTTCTAGAGATATTATATTATACCAAGTGGGGAGAGTATTTTTTTGTGCATTGTTTTATAATTTTTCTTTATTCTTGTGCTGACTGATATAGCCCCATAATCAAGAGATTTGTTATATGTTTGAAATAACAAGTCACTTCGTATGTAATTCCACTGCATAAATGATTTCGGGATCATTTCAAATACTTTTGTTAAATAAGATCTGTTATCCAAATTTCTTTAATACAAGTAATTGTGTGAGCTTCTGGTCACCGTAATAATTGAAACAACATGATAAGGCTATCGTGGTCAACTTCTGCCACCTATTACCATATGCCCATACAATACAATTCTGAATTTCTTACAAAATAAACTATTAAAATCATAATTCAAATAAGCTCAATCTCAATGTTATGTCTTGGTCTTGTCATTCAAATTCATTCATAATATTTAACATGGAGAGGTCAACCATCATTTCTTTTCATATTAGATGAAACTTCATGTTTCCAGAACGGGTAATTATTAAACCCGGATGGCCAATTTCAATCATCACATCCAATCACATTTTCTTTGGATTTTGATGGTCAGTTAAATTGTCAACTTTCCATACTGGTGATCACCTCAATTATTAGGCATACTTCATGCATGGCCATGAATATGAAGTGATGTATATAAACACTAATATGTGTTTGTTATGATTGGCAAGACACATCAACTAATAGTTGATCTTATTAATAACTGATTATACTTCTACTGGAGTAGCGATTATTGTTCTTGACACATGTTTTATTTTGTGAGACATCATCTGGGTAATCTTCTGGAGTACTTATATAATCTTAGTACACTTTAATGTACTAGAATCGATTCTCTTCGGGAGATATATCAAAGTATCACTTTCTTGAATTTCACTGTCATTGGCATATTGTTGCTCCGATCTTTCCTCTTTGAGGATTCTTTTATCATTATATATATTATTTATCAACTTTAGGCGTGCTATATATTCATTAGCAATTGATGTTGTCCTTCTCGAACAACAAGAAAATGGCTTCGGCCGACCACGATTACGACCGATTATCGGTCGGTAACAGGGGTTACCCGACCGATTATCGGTCGAAATACATTCGTCGGTAATCCAAAGATTACCGACGATTACACCGACCAAATTACCGACCGATAACATCCGACCTTTTTTGGAGGGAAAAATTGGGATTACCTGACCGATAGGTCGGTCGGTAATCAAATTTTTCCCTATTTGTTGGAGGGACAAGGAGTGATTACCGACCGATAGGTCGGGGTCGGTATATACCGACCGATTTGAGAATTGGTCGGTATACCGACCGACCTCATCGGTCGGTATCCCCAATACTATATTTTTTATTTTTAAAAATTCTCCATTCCGACCGGATCTATTCGGTCGGTATTCCATCCATATTATTATTTTTATTTAAAATTTGCCCCCTTGCCTGACCGATTTTTCGGTCGGTAGTCACTGCAAATTATATTTTAATTCTAAAATTGCCCCTTAAACGACCGATTTCGGCGTCGGTAAAAGTCAATATTTGTATATTTTGACTTTTACCGCCGGAAAAATCGGTCGTAAATACGTTGGTATGTGTAAAAAAAAGAGCTTAGAAGTTCGTCAAGACAACTTTCTGCTAAGCTTTCATCAATGCAATCACAATTCAACACTTAAAATAACAATAATTAACAGAAAAATCCCATATTATAAAATCTAACATAATTATTTCTGAGCATAATGATCAATTGGCTATTTGTGAAGTGAACAATTCTTCCTGATTTCTCAATGCCAAATACTGGTAGATCCCCCAATTAAGCTGCTCTTACAGAACGTAACTACAGACGAATGCAGTAAATGCCTTCTGTCACCCTCAAGAAGTCAAATCCAGGGTTATTCTCCCAATAAGTGGTTTTTGAATGACGAGTTGTGCAAATGCAAATCGACGATGTGGCACAAAATCAGGAGTAATGACATTAAAATGTATGAGTGTGGAAATATATTCCAATGGATGTAATTCTCCTTCAGAAATACCACCATCTCAAAAATTGTTTCTTCTAGCAGTAAACAGCCTCAAAATTCGACATATAAAGACAGAATACAACAAATGGAAGACAGGATATAATGAGTAGTGAGCAATAACAAGGGAAGCAATGTCGAAAACATAGAACGAAAATAACTCGATTGGTTAGAGCCAGGACAGGAATTTCCTACAATCTTACTTGAGAAATACTCTGGATTAATAGTATGAAGCTAAGACAATTATGCACTAAATTTGTTAGTCACGGAGTACTACATTTTCCACGTTTCTGATCCCAGGAATTGATACAAGAACACAGACTGCAAAAAGCAACTCACAAACATGAATTACACACAACAGCAAAATCGAACTTCTAGTTTTCCTACATACAAGTAAATTATTAAATCAAACTTTGCTACAAAATAGCTTATATTTTTATTCATGGAATTACTATATGAAATCCTTTTACACTGGAGACTAACTGACTAAATGATCATCTTCCCTCAAAAATTACAGAGCAATAAAGAATGAATGATCATCATCATCATCATCATCATCCTCAAAGTCATCATTCTAAAACGATGGTCATGAAACTTTAATTTGAGCGACATTTTCCTTAATTCCTTAATCCTTCGATTGGCCACTTACCCGCACACCTGGAGCTACAGAAAGATCAAGATTGATGCATATATACATGACTTCTGACAGTTGAGCAACATCACATTTTCTACCGCGCACCAACTCCCCTTCCTAACCACCCCACCTCAAACGCAGTACAAGAACCAAGTCGTAACAATGCAGACCCCCAATCATCCCATGCTCAATCACCACTATTAAAAATCAAAAATCAGCCCATGATCGATGACAATCGAGGCAGAACAGGAAAAACTAACGTCTATTGAAATGATTGGCTTTTGAATCTAGTTTCACATCAATCAATACTCACCAATCAGGGTCATATTAAGTTTGCTATAAAGTTCTTTTTGACAGAAATAGGTTGAAAATACATAAGGTATTCAACAAGTTTCTTGAGTTCAATCATTATTCTAACAAAATACAAGTATTAACAAGTGAAGCCCTAAGTGACGCTACATATTATCTTGCTGAAATTCTAAGAGCTAAATAGCCTAAAATGCGAAACAATATTCTCTAAAAAAACATATAAAATCACTCATCATGTTGTTCTAAACCTACTGTCAACATACATTAAAATCAAGTACTTGATTCCATTACATCCAAATAACGTAGTAAGTAACATCAATTACACAAATCTCACAAACCAGGTACTAAGTCATAAGCAATACGCAACACAGTCGGCGCAATCAACAATGACACCAAAATCATAGAATTCACAGAACTTTGTTATGCAAATCATAACGATATTTAAGAACATCAATACAAATCTTAAAAACAGGTACTAAGTAATTAAGAAATACGCAATGGCGGGGTAGTCAGACAGATCAACAATGGACTACCAAAACCATAGAATTCCAACAGAACTTTATCATGGCAATCATCAAAACATTTAAACTAAATTAGGAAGCAATATGTCCAAGAATGCATGTAATTTTGGACATCAATTTATCAGTAACCAAAACCCTCAAGTTACACTCATTAATAATTACATTAAATACTTAATCTCCCATAAATTAAATTCAATTATAAACAGTACACAAGAAACTTAGATGATATTGGCCAAAGACATGTCATCATGATCCTCAAGGTGAGCCCAAAATTGATATTGGTTGAAACAAACACAAATAATGCAACTTGTGTTTCTAATTAATCATAATTTTTCAGAAGGATAAATTAATTATATTGGTGAAAAATACATAATAGCCAAAATAAGAAAACACACTTGTATATACGAAATTGTCCTGTTACCGTCTGATTTTTAATTTCAACACAGAACTATGAGTTCTTCCCTTCACAAGGCTCAAACTTAAACTTGAGATTTCCTGATATTGTTACAACAAGCCAAATTAGCATATTAAGCCGTAAAAAATATAAAAATAGAAAAGAAAGCAAATTGCAAAAGAACTTGCAAGAAGATTACTTGACGGCCACAGAATATAAATTGAGAGCTTGTTTTGAATTTTGAGGTTAATGAAACTAACCTGGCAATCAAGCCACGTTAGCTCATCAACTCTATATGTTCTTCCTGACTTACCATTTTTTGTGCTTGATTCTATTAGGATTTACGATAATCTCGAATGTTACATAACGGCAGCAAATTGGGATAGATAATTTTGAGCTATTGAGCTCAACAAACAAGAGAACAAAGGCAGAAACAGTGCAGAACAGGGAGAAGGGAGGAAGAGAATCAGAGAAAAGAAAGAGAAGAAAAGTAAGGTAACTTTTATTAAATTATGCTCATGATTGGAATTAACAATGAATAGAGGAAGTATTTATATATAGTGACTCGAGCAAGATACGACTAAACAGAATTAGCTAAAGTGGTAAAACAAGCTAACTAACTAACTCCAACTAGTAAGACAGAATAGGACTATGACATCTGATAACTCAAGATTACTACAGTAATGTAGATTTAGGTCACAGCCGCCCGAATCAATATTCCTCGAATTCCACACGAATCTTAAAACTAGAAGCAAAAAAGAAAAAAAAGCTCAAACATAAGGACCCATACTATTTTATGAAATTATAACAAGACAATAAACTCTGATTGATTATGATATAAACAATGATAAAGAGACCCGATATGGAACGATGAAAGGAAGCTGAAATCCACTGAAGAAGATCAACAACCTTAGTCTCAGGCTTGGCAATGCCGCGTTCAAAGAATATAGGAGCCACATGAGCAAAAACCCTCCTAAAGCCTTTCAATCGCGCTACTCTAAAGTTGCACAGTTCTGGGAATGTACTCCTTGCACTCCGCTCTGATCAATATACAAGTATACAACCATCACAACCATATTCAAGGGATTAAGCTAGCATTATGGACTAGCATATCAAGCTAATAACATGAACTAGCATATCAAGGATTAAGCTAATAACATGAACTAGCATATCAAGGATTAAGTTAATAACATGAACTAGCATATCAAAGATTAACCTAATAACATGAACTAGCATATCAAGGATTAACCTAACATCATTGTTAGCAAATTATGGTTCCAAGAAACTTCAGGAGTCATTGAGTTCAACCTGTGTCAACATCCTACATGAACTTTTTGCACAGAACTTGAGTTGCCCTGATAGTGAATAAAATGCAAATGCTTGTTTACAGTAACAACATATCATTTTCACAATATCAACATCATGATAAACAAAAATATAGCTCAAATTACATAAGCAACAATCAGATTATTAAACACAAAATTAGAGACTCTAATTAGTAATCACATGTATTTCACCAACATAATAAATAATCCATTTTGACCTTTTGAAATCAAAGATTGCGGTGGTTTAAACCATGGATACATAATAGCCTATCAAGTCAGATTACTCTTCTTCAAATAATCAATGCTCTTCAAAATTCTACGTCYCAGCAGACAAACAACAATAATTCAGCAACACAATTACAAATTAAAAAAACAAAACGAAATAAATATACATAAAAATTAAATAAACGAAACCAATATTTTGAGAAGTTAAAGAAAAAGTCACCTTATCTTCTTCAATGTGTTTTTGGCTTGAATTTTGGTGCTTGAAAATTTGTGTTTCTCTTTCTTAATTCATCGGAATATCCGGATATTTATTGGCCTAGAAAACCAGATCAAACGAAATCAAATGGGAAAACCAAATCAAA
>SNQN01012828.1:4130-14823 GCA_008642245.1 Bassia scoparia
AGTCATTTAAATTTCGTTTAGTTATCTTTCTATCTAATTTTCTTTCTCTTCATAAAATATACTTCCTCCCGTTTTTTTTAGAATGTCCCATTTGGTTTGGTGGTTTTTAGAGACAATTTTGATGAGAGTGATTAGTGAGTAGATGGTAATTTAATAAAGTATGTGGGCCCATAGATGAGAGAGGTAAGAGAAGATGTTGTGGATCAAAAAAAAAATAGAAAGTAAGTAGAGATTATAGGATAATTTATTGTGGTCTCATGTCTTGAAAGGAAAAAAAGGAAAAATGGAACAACTATGTGAAGATTTTCCATATTTAGAGATTGGGACACCAGTAGTAAAAATCATAAAGTTGAGGTTATTTAGAGTCAAAGTTGGGGTTTGAAGCCCAGCTTTTGGCCTGCAGTTTTTGACAAATATTCTCAAAGTTGGGTATAAAATACCCCAGCTTTTGTGAAGTCAAAAGCAGCGGTTTTTAAGGTTAAAAATCTCAGCTTTTGTAAAGTCAAAGCTCGATTTTAGCTAAAAACATCAACTTTTGATTCCAACAAAAAATAATTTAAAAAGGAAACCGCATGTGCAAATAAATGCGTTGGTTCCCAACTTCACAATTACACCCATATTTACACAAAAAGCAATGCACATTAATATACATATAAATTAAAATTTATAAAACCAAATTAAATAACTTTATACAAAGTACAAAATAAAAAACTCAACTGAGATTTAAGTGTCAAGGTATAAAAATTTGTTACAAGTAAAAGACTTTACAAACAATTTGTACAATCAAACTAACATATAAGACTAAAGAGTATAGGCTCCTCCTTCCCACTTCAATGTTCAAACCTAAAAAAAAATTACACTAAAATTTAGAAATATTGAATTCAACATCGAAACACAAGAATTAATATATAACTCCGATAATTCAACAATCGAACACGAGAATATAAACATATAATCCGATAAAACACAATTGCTAGGAAATTTAGGAAAACAAAATTCATTTTAAATCTCTAAGATATCTAATACAAAACGGAGAATAGTAGCATACCCGAGTGGAGTGGGTATATAAACGAAACCCCGTGTTTTATGGTATATGTTTAGACTTGAATAGAGTTATTGAAAATGTAACATGGGTTACATAGACTTAATCGGGAAAAGTCTACGTGCAGTAGGTGAGCGCACCACACATACAAGTGATACAACCACCATTGTTGAACTCCTCACTTTTACACGCACTCCCTTTTTCTCTCTCATTCCTCCCATTCATTCATATTCTAAGCAAACATTTTTTATTCTATTCTTCCTTGAAAAGTAATATACAAATTAATTCATAATATACAAATTCAACTTAATTTAATCATACCTTTAATTCAACGCAACAATGGATTCTACCGTAATGCCGCAGATCAGATCGTCTTCTCCATTTTCCTCCTCCGTTCTCAAGTTCTCCCCCAAATCTTTTATGTGAGTTTTTTTTTTCTTCTTCCTCATTTTATGCTTTTTTTATAATTAATTTATTGTTTTTACATTCTTAATTTTTAATTCTTTGCTTGTTAATACAGTAATTTCATGTTTGACTCGTGTTGTTTGAATCTTTGTTGCAATTGCTGCTCTTTGATTATGTGCCTTTGAATAATAGTATTAGGCGTTTCCTTAATTTATCAATTTGCTAATCGTTTCGCTGTWTAATTTTGTTTGATTATTGTCGTTGTATGATCTGATATGATTAAGGGTTTAATTTTCACTTCTAATTGAAAAGTTTACTTCGTTGTTCATTGTGTTTTGATTCAATTTGTAATTCCTGTTATTCTCTTTGATTTTGCTTTCCTAGGATAGTTAACACCCTGTTTGGTTCAATTTCCTTCTCTAGTTTGGAAAGTTGTGAATTGTTTGTTGTCAATTGTGAACTTGTGATTACTTGTGTGTATGCATGTTTGTATGCAAAACTAAAAAGAAGGGTGATTATATTTGTGTTCCATTTATAATGGGTTCTTTGGGTTCAAATTCAACTTGTTATTGCTTCTTATGCTTTGCTATTGCGCATCGTGCTGTTGCCAGGTCATGTCCACAAACCAGGACTCGCCTGCCTCCTTGTAGCTATACATGTAGACTGTCTCAGACGGGTTCTTACACGATGTTGTCCTCGGACTCATTGGACAATCAAAGTAGTAGCTTCATACAAGACAAGAGAAGTATTGGAGTGGGGAAAACATTTTGTTCTGCTGCCACTTACATAAGCTCATATGATGAGGATTTGACTGAAGCTCCTTCACATGTTGCTGAGGAAAAGATTGGGGTGATGCTTTTGAATTTAGGAGGGCCTGATACTCTTAACGATGTCCAGCCATTTTTGTTTAATCTATTTGCTGACCCAGTATGTCTTCCTACTAGTGGTTTGTTTGATTTTACTTAGCAGTCCAAGATAGATGATATGATGTGTTTTGCCTTATATGTGTCAATTATGATTAAGTGTTTTGCTTAATATGTCTCTTTATAACCATTTGAAATAGGATATCATTCGCCTGCCCATGTTGTTTCGGTTTTTGCAAAGACCTTTGGCTAAGTTAATTTCTACGCTTAGAGCCCCGAAAAGCAAGGAAGGATATGCTTCAATCGGAGGGGGTTCACCATTGCGAAAGATAACTGATATGCAGGTTCAACAAATCTTCTTTTGTAAAATTTGCTATWTGTRTTTTAAAATATACTCTATAATTTGCCTACAATTCTACGTGTAGCTAAGTCTTATTGATTTGAACCCTCTTTTGAAGGCAAATGCAGTCAAGTTGGCCCTGGAAGCAAGGAATAAGAACGTCTCTGTCTATGTTGCCATGAGATATTGGTTCCCGTTCACAGAAGAGGCAGTTCAGCAGGTTTMCTTTCACTATTGTTCTATCTAATCATTGATATACAGAGTTAGCTTGTTTGATGAAAACTTGGGTCAGTTGTGGAACTCATTTATCATGACCACACTTGCATATTCTATAAAAAAAAGATGTTTTGGCTTAACATTGCATGGCTGTTTACACGAAATTGTGGCAAATATTTCCTAGTTCCAAATATTGATCTGACTTTGTGTGATTTCATGGAGTGATGGTCTTAGATCAAAGGTTTAAATTATGTCATGAAGGTCGATTTAAAATTAAATTATATTAATGGACTTTGTCAACACTGGAAAAGGGTACGTTGCAACTTGCAAGCTGGAAACTAAGAAATGAATTATAAAAAGCATTATATGGGAAGTTTTGGTTTGTGGCTTCTGTTTGTATGGTGTTTTGATCAAAGTGTAAGAGCAATGAGTTTAAATGATTGTGCTTCTTGTTTTTATTTAACTTGATTCTGAGTTCTCAGATTAATAAGGGACAGATTCACCAAAGCGTCGTTGTCTTTCCACATATCCGTCTAGTTTTCTATATCTATCACTAAGGTCTCTAGTCTCCGAAATTCTCTCAAGACGGATGTTCAGGTAACCTTTAGGACCTAAATTGAGAAGATTTTGTTTTCCTATTCTACTGGCTTACCTTATGTGTTATTTTTGAGGAGATGATGCATAGTTATCTCGCTACCCTGCGCTATTCATCCGATCCTGGTACAGCGAGAAGGTTATGTCAAGTCCATGGTGATTTATATTGAGAAAGAGCTCGCAGTCTTTTTCCCTCGCCAGATGAGGTGAGCTGGGCTTTCTCATTATCCTGTGTACTGTAGCATTTTGGTTGTATCTGTCAACTGAAGTTTTTCCTTTTAATATTCGAACATGAAACAAGTCGTGTCTTCGGGTTTCATGTTTAGTATATTTTCTTCAAGCGCTCATGGCGGTGGCCAATTAGTTTATTGAAGAGGCTGGAGATCCATACAAAGACTAGATGGAGGATGCATTTCTTATATTAGAGAGAATTAAAAGCTAGAGGAATCAAGACAGTCACACAACTTGCTTCCAGGTCTTGTCCAGTCTGAGCCTTCTTGGTTTAGATTTAGTCTGTTGCGTTAGTGCCTATTTTTACTTCATGTCTTCAACCCATACAGCAATTGTGACCATTGATAGTTTTGTTCTCTGTTTTGTGCATCCTCTTTGTTTGATTTTACTCATTCCATCCATCGTCTAGAGTCGAGTTGGGCCTGTGCAATGGCTGACTTTATACTGACAAAGTGCTCGTTGAGCTTGGAAAAAGGAGTTAAGAGTCTGCTTGCAGTTCCTGTGAGGTGAGATGCAATTAACCTATAAGATTATTTTGTCTATACTTTACTAATTATTGTTGACATGTTATGGCGTATATATTTCTGAAGTATTCACTAAGTGGCACCATTAGATGCTGTAATGCACTGATGAGATACAATTTTTTAGTTCATAAGATCGTTGCAAAGAGAACATGTCAGTACTGTAATTTTTCTTTCTGCGAAGTCATTGGTAAATGCACTGATGCATTACATATAATTGATCGATGACAGATCATACAAAAAGAACATTGTGGATTAGAGTGAACACTTTTTTTGTCAACCTATTATTACAGCTTTTGTGAGTGAACATATTGAGACACTTGAAGAGATCGATTATGGAATACAAGGTTCGCTTGAATCTGGCATAGAGATTGGGGCCGTGTCCTGCGCTCTCAACTGAACTGCTTCTTTTTAATGATCTAGCTGATGCTGTCGTTGAAGCTCTCCTTCAGCACTCCTATGTCTATGTGAATGAGAGAAGCTGATAATGACCCGTGAAGTTTCTGATTAAAATTGTTCTTTGGTTCACTGTGCCCTTTGTCTACTTTTGTCACCTAAAAATGATTTCGGCATTGGGGAGATAATTTTTGTAGAATAGACAGTAAGAGATCACCAGATTTTGAATAGCTATACTGAAACTGGAGCTAGTAGACACAAACTTAACAGCGGGGTCTATACTCGTATCACTCATATTACGGAATGAATTTCTAGAAAATAACTTGTAAATCTCAAATTAAATTTGTCAAAGAAGATGGATAATGTATTACTGGAAGATTGTTGTATTATGGGTGATTTGTTTTTAACTTATTGTCAATCCTCAAGCACATTAATCATGCCCCAATTATATCACCTCCGGACTGATGAAGGCATTTCGTCAAAGATCTACATAGGATTGGACTAGGAATATCGTAATCCTTTGAACAGTTAATATCTGATGTGAGAAATTGGTTAAAAATCTCATGAAACAATCCAATTTAAAAAACACACCCAATGGAACATAGTAATAAATCATACTGGTATAAAAGGCAACAAATCATGAGGCGATTAGATGGCAATGGAGATAAGAACAGATGATTATTCAACCGGGCRGAGAAAATCAACAGCATTGTCAATCACAAGAAACTCTTCACCATACTTGAAGATAATTATTTACTACAAACCCATTCAGTGTCAATCTCATTACATTTAGCAGCAATMAACAGCTAAATCTCAGAGTATAAGTTTGCAATTGAAGAGATAATCTTCTAAGGGGATGAGAGTGAGGAACAGAAATTTATATCAAAGGAATTGAACTTCATTCCTTTGCTTAGTTACAAAAATCATCAAATCTTGGTATTTGTCGAAAACCTTCAACTCTACTAGCCACTTGGGGAAAAAGAAAACCAAAAGAAGCCGACTTGTCTCAAAGAAACTAACTTGATGCCAGTGTTAAGTTAAACTTTATATCCAGTGAAGGTAAATCCCCTTCCTACAATTTCACCGGCACAATACCATGCAAAGCATTCCAATCCAAACAAAGCTGCAACTCCAACTTCTTCAACTTTTGTGTCCTTCCTGTTCTTCCATGCTTGCTTAACTTGCTCGACTTCTTTCCACAATGCCTCACGGCGACCAGGTAAGCTGCACCACCAATGGGAATACCAATAAGCAAAAAGTTTGTGCAAGATATGTTACACCCGTGGCTTTTCTTGGTGAAAATCATTGTTTACATAGTTACAACACTCAAAGAGAAATCAKTTGAATCTATATGTGATTGACTATATTACTAAGCAAATCTCAACTATTGTAGATTAAGTGACGGTTTGATGCTGAGGACAGCAGAGATACAAGTATATACCTACTACTACCTGTATCTGACAATCAATTCCTCCCAAAGAACAACATGCCTTTCACGAGGCTCCCTTTTGCAACAATAAAGGTCATTTTTAGTAAATTTATGTTAAATTCTCCATGTGTTACTTGAAAAAGGTACACATGAAAATAATCAAGTTTGACAAAGAAATGCACCACAAACATGACACGTGCGCCTTATAAGTTAAAAAATCAAGTGACTTGAGAAGCTCAAACYTCAAGGGTTGTTTAGAAATTTCATTTTCAGCAAATAAGTTGAGCTGCCCTGTAGGCRGGAACTTAGTTAAGGTGAACCAGGCCAAAATTACAAGACGCCTTGAAAGCCAGGGGAAGGTAAGGGAAATCCATACCCTCAACGTGCCTCTAGTTCTAGGTTGGTAAGGCTGAACCCTTACTACTAGGCCAAACTTTMCTTGGAAAGAGTTGTGGGATCTTATAACATGGGATCTTGTCAAAGTACAGAGGCAAATCTTCCATTTTACCACAGAAGTCAAACAAGTAATCAGGAAAGCTCAACAAATTAACTCACGCATTTCGGCAGTGGTACTAGAAACTAGAAAGATTAAACATTCAGCAAAACAGACATACATAAAAGGGTTACTATGGACACACAAATGTGACATAACAAGGTCAATCCTTAGAAAATTTAGGAGATGGCACACACATAGAACTAATAGATATTCAACACCAAACTAAACATGTCAAGTTGGTCGCCTATAAAGATAAAATTAATAATTCTTTGTATCACCAAACTTGTGTAAAAAACAGTAAAATATAGAAAGAAAAAGACAACAAAAGATACCGGCACAAGGCCAAGCTTATCCAACATTCCCTCAAAATCCATCTTTTGCAACGTTTTCAGCAGAAAACAGCTGCAATATAAGATGGGATTTACCCAGATATACCAACACAACCTCAAATCAGCGAGAAGTCATTTTTCATTTATTTCACGGCTTGAGTAAACATTCAAACCCCACATATGGACACTCAGATTCCAGAGTCAAACACAAAATGCTCCAAAACTATTAGGGAACTTGATCTTAATATTCACCCACAGRGACATAATTACTTGTACAGTTGTACATGAAACTCTGCCTACACATATTGATAGGTATGATAGCAAAACAAATGAACAAGAGCTCAGTTACGACGCTGATGTTATCCCATACACAAACAACAGTTATAAGATAATTTCGGCCATTAAACTGCTGATAAACATACTGTGATTCTATCAATGCTAACAACATCATAAATACTTTTACAAAACAAAAGAACAAAAACATAGGATTAYTTAGTTCCATGGTAATAAATTCGGACCTGGCAAGGCGAGTGTAAAACAATTGCTTAGCCAAACGATTGCAAGTCTCGACCGTAGCAGGCTCTTGAATATGTTCCTTGTTCTGTTCAATCAGCTGCTTGTAGTAGACTTCCCCATGCTTGGAAAGGAACTGGGTAGCCTGACATGCCTTGGACTGCAACTGACGAAGCTTTGACGCCATTGAGCACGCAACACAACTACAACTATGCACCTTGAATGCAGAATCTAATCACCACAATAAACAATGAAACAAATTAAAATGCTAGCACCATAACATTATTATTACCAAAAGCCAACCACATTCACATTATATCAAATTGAGGAGCAGTCATTCAACAAAATGGCGCACAAAATCTCACTTCGCGATCGTATATCTATAGACGAAGTCCTTAAAATCTTATTAACATAAACCAAACAGCAACATTACAAATTGTACAATACAGGAAAACCCCTAACCATATCTGAAGCCCAACATCATTTTGCACCCAATCCAGCTATGGGTACTTCCAATCATGTATCAAATTTACAGACATTGTTCAAGCAACAAAATCAATCAATCAATCAAATCCAATATAGCCCATTATATCTTATTAGAATCCGTATTCATAAATAGTTATACTGGACTCATACTAAGCAGCAGCAAAAATAATAACACTAAACCACTACATTGGAGTAAATGATGTTGATAAATGAAAATCAGACATTCGATGATTGAAGAGAGAGAATACAAAAAGTTACGTAACGAGAAGCTTCAATGGAGAACGAAAGAGAGGAATCGTCTGTAATCTGAAGAGGAATGGAAAAAATGCATAAACCTCCAAACTTGTATTAGGACTTTTTGGCCAACCTATGTTACTTTTTTTTTTTTTTTTTTTTGAATCTCTCTCCTATCTTATATTTATTATGCAACTTACTCCACTTTTTATGTTATTTTATTACGTTAACGTTCCCGTTACTTATTTGACTATTTTCATTTTTTATTGGCATCCTCTTATCCGAACTATCACTCTTCATATTTTTTTATATTATAACCTATATATATTATCTATATGTACCCTCTTAAAATGATTAATATCATCGCGGATCCATATTTAATCGATAATCATTCTTAAATCATCACACACACATTATATAACTCATATGTTCACCACCGTATTTTTAATTAGTAAAAGAAGAGACAATTTAATTCTTACACATCTATCGCAAACCAAATTTGAACAAAGACATTAATAATTTCCAATTTTATATAATTCAATTATAAATATACAAAATAAATCCAGATAGTGACTATTTTCCTAATACGCGGCCAATTCTTAACAGAACGTAGTAAAATAGCATAGACTCCGAAACAAATAAAGAAAATGACATTACTTAAGAATAATTGAGTGCAATGTTGGCTTTAAAAGAAAAAAAATCAGCATCCTCCGTTTCCCTTTACTTGCACATTTCCTATTATAGAATATTTGCAAAAAATTTAGTTCGCAATCTCTTTTTCTTTTATTTAATTTTTCCAATATAATGAAAATAATGTAAATGTCCACACTCATGCTATATGTATGTCCACTATTTCAACATTCTTACATCAATATTATATTTTACTCCTTAATCAAATAATATATCTTTTACTTCATTTATTATATCAAATTCAAATGTAGATATCACTCTCTTTATGCTCTCCTTCCCTGTATGCGAAATTACTCAGTGCAAACTCAATGCAAAATGTAACGTGTATAAAGAAAATTAATAGAACGAAGGTATGAATGCTACCATCACACTGAATTATACTTAATTTATATTGAAGTCGAGGTTGATTAATAAAATGCATAAGTACGGGCACTACCTCCTCCTCCATCTGCTTGAAACTCCCTCAAATTCACGTACCCACAAGTCAACAAATCCCCCCGACCACCCATTACCCCAGCCCCCCGTGACCCATGCAACGCATCGCTTTTTCCCCATGCCAGTTTGCACCCTCACCACCGCTTATCGCCTCCCCTCCTGCACTCGCTTACTGCCCATTTTTTCCTACAGCGTCCCGTTAGTTCTTCATCCATTCCTAAAAATCGTCATGAAATATCGCTATTATATTAACGTTATCATGCCTCTAATCTCCCACTATTCTTCATCGTATATACCATTGCTTCTCTATCAACCATAATCACCAACTCCTAATCATACTATCATTCGCATCTTCTTTCGAACATATCTCCTCCATTCCGCCTTTTTTGTACTACTTCTCTCAATTCTCTCTCCTTTCTAAACGCTTCTATAATATTCTCCTCTGCCTTATTTGATCTTAAGGAGTGTGCTACCAAGGTGTTTTATTTGAACTTTTCTTACAATGGTCTCTTCCTACTTCTCTCTTTTATTTTATTTCCAGTATTCTTTAAAAGACTGTATATTTGATAGTTTTTCTACATTAATTTAGCTTTTTGTAACCTTGGCGACATAAATTATTGTATCTACGAAATTCTTTTCTGTAGAAAATATGATGTGGAAGTATGTTTACACAACATTCTTACTGGTAAGTTTCATTTTACATTTCTCACTTTACTAGCATGTTTCACATGTTGATTTGTTTTCATTCAATTCCCAAACTTATCTTCAATCCTTATTCAATTCCCAATTCGAATATTTTTAATTTTTCTTTCAACCACATTTTAGTTGCAATGATTTACTAATGTATAGCTACGAAAGAGAGTTGTGTAGGCTTTGTAAAATTTGAGCCTATTTGCACACATTCTACAAATGCAAAATGTAAAAATAAAGAGCAGCACTTCCACATGTAATATGTTCTCTAAAACGTACATTTGAGTATTCTAAATTTATTCCCTTCTGTGTTGGAATGCATTGTGATAGATGTAGAGATGTGATGAGTTGTTAGCAAGAACAGGGAAAACAAGGAGGAAACAGGTACGCACTCACACAAACTACTAGAGTGAACAAAAAGAGGAACGAAAGTTAGAAAAAAAAAAAAAGATAATAATTCGACGAGCTGGACCAGGTACTTAGCGGGGCGGCAACAGCGCGGAAGTAAGAGAGAGAGGAAGGAAGTAGAACTAAAGGCAAAATCGCCCCATGCTTTTTCACCTGCCCTCCTAAATCTCTCCTTACTTTTATAAGTTAGAATACAAAAAAACAAATGAAAAAAAATCCAAAGCACCACCAATTATACTAAAACTCCAACTGACTACATGTGTCTGCGAACTAGCCGCACTGTTGAAAGTTATTAAATGTTCTTTTGAAATATAAGTTTAACTCTTACCCCATTTTAATAGTTATAGGTTTGAAACCCCATCTCTCTCTCCTCTT
>SNQN01012829.1:0-10580 GCA_008642245.1 Bassia scoparia
CAGTTTAAGTTTAATAAATTTTATTTTCTCGAATGGACTATTTTCGTACTCTGTTCGGTTTTTTGATCTTTACTTTTTTCTGTTCATTTAATTTACGAATTTCTGTGACTTTGTGTATACATTAAACACTCTTGTATAACAGTTTCATAAATTTTCGTTAGTTTGATTTTATAAATTTTACATCAGGTGACATTTTCGATTACAAATTGTTTTGTTATAAAATTGATTAACATATTTGGCACGAAAATACAAGTTAAATTATGATTTTCAGATTATTACATATTCAAGTGATTTAACCAATTATTATGCTTTTAAGTTTTTAAGAAATACTGCATGGTTCTATTGTATAGCAGTTGACGTTAATCTTTAAACATGTTCGAGGTTGATTTTTAAACGTTTTCTGGGGCTTTCAAGGAATATGTATGCTTTATTTGTGTCTAGGAATCATCAAATTGATTCTCTTTGTTGTAGGAGGAAAATTCTCCTTAGTTATTGTTGAAGTGAAAATTACATAGCTGGTTGTTTATTTTCAGTCCTACTTACTTGTAATTGATCTTAAGTTGTTTGAGCGATGCTCTGACTAACTTAAGCATGGTGAACGTCCAAGATTTGTTTGGTCTCACAAATGAATTAATTGTTTTTCTGTCTATATTTGTGGGACTGGGAATATTTGGATTGTTCTTCATGGTTTTGGATATGGAGGTTGACAATCGTCAATTGTTTTTACATTATTGTTTTGGTCTATCGGAGGATTATTAGAGTCATAGTCTAATGTTTCCTGAGGTATTGATATTACCAATGATGAATTCAGTGGGGTCAAGTTTTACTTACTCCATGAGGTGATGTATCACTCGTTCTGCATGGTGTATGATGATAAGGGAAGTGTTTTCAGTCTTAATGAGAGGTTAGTTGGCTTGTCCAACAGTTGTATATTAAATACAGGTTGTGTTAAAGAATTCAAGGGAGTTGTGGTTTTGTTTGTGAGTCTTAAACTTTGTCAATATTACAGCTAATATACACGAATGAGAAACTCGGCTGTGAGTCATAGGTGTTGACAATTCAGGTTGGGTTGCGACTATATGTGTCCTTCCGAGAGCGTGGTTGCATCAACGTCTCTCTTCACGTATTTATTAGGATTGGTGTAATCAAGATTGGAGGTTAGTGTTGGATTTATTAACTTGTGAGGAGTAGCGCCGTTCCACTGTTTACTGGTTTGATGTTCTTGACGGGGGATGGTTCTGTGGCATGTGTCTGATGCACTTGAATGTCTGGTTGATGTTCTAATTGTGAACATGGGTTTTGGACGCTTGTCGGTTGCTCATATTCTTGAACACTTATGAGATGTATGAGTCTTTATTGAGTCAGTAAGTCATTTTGCAGCGTAATCTAGTTAAGACGAGTCTTGAGGATTTGAGAATGTGTTGTCTTGGGCGCTATATGCATATGATTGATTGATTTGTCTGAGTTTGGTATCAGTTGTATGGCGTTTTATCAGTATTGTTTAATGGGTTATGGAACACAATTGGGTTTTTTTTTAAACAGGATGTCGTAATCGAGTTGTTAGTTGTTTAGGGAGATGTTGTCCGTTTGTTTTCGTCTTCGTAAATGTTGTATGTACCAGGTTTGCTGATTGCGTATTATTTGTGTTTTGTGGTCTTGATCCATTTTTTCTTTTGGTGGGACTGGATATCTTATTTATTTGGAATTATGGGAGCAGACTTTTCACAGTGTGTGCAGGTTGTTGATGGCTAATACTGGCATTTGCAGTTTGGGTTAAGGGAGTGTTTGTTGTTATTCTTGGCACTGTTGTTATATTTCTGTCTAAAATTTTAGATTTTATATTGGTAAAATAGTTTTAAGTTTCGTGGTTTGCCGAACTATTATCCTTGATTTTTAATCAAAGGGCAAGCTGTTCCACTTGTGGTTTTAATTCTTTGATAATTTCTAAAGTTTTTTATTTGGTTTAGTCATTTATTCCCCGTGCCATATGTCTGAATATAGCCAAAAGTTGTTCAACGTGGCGGTAACATTAATGTTTTCGTATTTGTCATTCAATATTTACCAGAAAAGGGAGATATTGGGGTTACAATATATGTATGCATGGACTAAACCTATTACATGAAATCGACATAGCTTGTGTCAAGGAAAGCATGCTTTTTAGGAAATTATTTTTTTTTGACTTATACAACGATGAATCAAATAAGTAAATACTCCTAGGATTAGTAACAATCTTCCTATCTATTTTCCCGCGCTTACAAAATTTTACAACAAATCTTTGACATTTTTTAACGAAAATCTTTTTCAAAGATCTGCACCTATTATATTCCACAAGAGACCCAGCTGGTTCCCGCTTCGGTTTCCTCCGAATGAGTATTTATGATTCTGTTCCAGATGTACCAGCATTCTATCAAAATCAAACACTTAAGCTCTTATAACACCCTTACAACCAAATCTACTACGGAGCCTTACATGACAAAACTCTATTTAAAACTTAAGAATATTTTTCTATTCTTCATGCTAATTCTTCAGACCATGAGAGTCCTTGATTCGTCAATTAACAGGCACACTTCCTTTCTGTCGATGATTTCGAAAGGCTTCCTGCTCTAAGGCTTGGAATCCAATCACTCTGGCACCTGTAAATTGGTTAATGTACCTATAGAGTGTATATGACTATTTTCGTTTATAACAGTCTAGGAAACAGTCCCTCTCGTCCACCAGTACATAGAACATTATTCATTCTCTGTTCCCATATAATGAGCACAAGTTGTTTAACATAAAAGTCATGTAAGTATTTATTTTAGGAAACAATATTCTATAAAGCTTCCCTGTCCATACACCATGAGTAAAGTAACCTGTTGTTGCCGCTGTTTGTCTCACTCAATACATAAGTGACTCAACAACTTCCCCCTTTTTGATGATGACAACTAAGTTGACAGTTTCTCGCACCAACACATGTTAGAAACTCAGGTATGTATCAAATGATCTGAGCCAATCAGCAGACTTAATTGATCTCAAATCAACAATTAGCTATCTAAGCGTTCCTAGAAAAGAAAATAAACAGACGTGCTTCCTGAACTATACTAGCTCCTTTTACTTCGACTCATCTAACTGCAGTTTTCAGCTTCGCTTCTACCGATTCCCCCTTTTGACACATTAAAGATTCTCAAGTAAAGCATGTGCACAATTGATTGAAAATGTGCTCATCCAACGGTGCCTTGCTACATTCAAGTGTTATGTTGCAAGAGAATCTAGTCAAGCCATTCTACCATAGCAAGTAATAGCTTCCATAGATATGTTTAACATTAATATAATTGAATATAGTCACTGCTTAAGCTTCGACGCCACCGACGGGTGATGGGCGGCGAAAGTTCTGTACTTGCAGTAATGCGACGGGGCGCGTGGGATTTGCGGAGTCGAAAGGTTGGGGTTGGATAAGAGACCGGTGGTAGGCGCTCGATGGTGGGACCGAGAGGTATTTTAGTAGGACGAACCAGCGGCTGTGGTTGTTGAGTTGCGGGCGCCGGTGGATTTGGTGCGTGTGAATGAAGGCCAGAGGGGGTAGTGGTTGGGTTTCAATTTGACTTGACAGCAGGGATGACGAAAATTTTAGTTTATTGAATAGAAGGAGTTAATTGACGGGAGGGTAAAAAGGACATTACACAAATATGCGTGTTGCGCTACGGATAATTCTGGGTCGTGATTTATTATCGCTTTCACTTTTTTTCTACTTGCTCGTCCTACAATCCCTTCGCTAGTTTTGGCGCAAATCCTCAGCCATAACTCAGCAAAGCTATTTACTTTGGAAAGCGACGCAAAATGCCTCGCAATTCGCGATTTAAGCACTCATTTTCCCAAAATCAGAGATTATTACAATCTCCAATCGAACAATTACTTTTAGAACAATTTGCATTCAAATCAGTCCTCACGTTCTCTCCACTTTCTCTCTCATAGTCTCATGTGATCCTCATGTCATCATCCAATGGCGTCTTCTTGCCACCTTACACCCCGACTCTCAACACCCACCTCGTATTAAAACCACCCTGTTCTCAACTCTGCATTAACGACAGCACTCTCAAAATCGCACAGTGGCGACGAGCGTCCTCCATTTCCGATTCAAGTCGTTATGAAGCGCCACCATGGCGATTCGTTCTACGACCTCAAATGTGGACGGAGCAGTGGAGAGGAGAAGAGGTCGCGAGTTAACCAGATTGCGCATATTTGCCCCAATGATAATCATGATGGTTAATGGGGAAGGAAGGTACATCAGGTTTGGCGGAGAAGCAGCAATACTTCCCAGAAGTTCTGGAGTTTCGAAGAGGAAGCGAGAGTCGAGTTCAGCAGTATGCAGTGATGATCGTGACGCTGCTGACCGCCATTGCTGCTGCTTCGTCTCTTCTTCCAGGCTAGAGGTCCTCCACTGCCAAAAGCGGCGATTCGGGAACGCTAGGACTTGATTCTGGTGTCGGAATGGGGTTTGGGGTCTTGGATGTTGCGGAGGTACAATTTTCATTATCGATTGTAATCACTATTTTGTTCCATTTCGTTATTGTCCTATTTTGTTCCATTTTTTTCTCACGTTGTATTTGTTTTTGACTTTGATGGATGTCTTATGATTTTTATTACCTGTATTTGATCTTCTTCCAAAATAAATTGATTCAAATGGGAAAATTAGTTTAAGACATCTTACAAACAAAAATTTGGTTACTGAATTGAGAAATTGGGTTATGATCCATGTATAAGTAATTGATCAATCAATCACAGCCTTATTCTCATAAGTGGGGTCGGCTAACATGAACCAAAAATGATTATTCCGAAAAGTCATAATTGATTCTTAAAAAAACTTTGATCATCAAAGTCGAATTTGTTTAAGGAGTACTTTGTGTTATTATGGAATGGGATGGACCGATGGAGAATTGTATTGATCATGCATCAAATTGTAATATCATTACTCTTTGATCGAAAGAAGGGCCAAATAAAGGTCATTTGATGCTTGAATTTAATGATTCTGAATTTCTAATGATTTRGCGCTAGAAGGATGTAATGTGCAGAATAAATTTTGTGATAGTTTTCACCGAGGTTTTTAACAAAGACATCATCTTCTTAATTCTAGCAGATGCAATACGCTGAAATTAAGAACAAGTTTCAGTATCAGATAGGGAAAATTAGATTGATCAACTTTCACACTTTAGTGCAAATTTTCTTATGTACTATACTGTCTGAAGCATATAGGAAAAAATCTGTCAGTAACCCAGCAGAAAAAGAGCTGAAGGATTTCTGTGATGTGTAATAAATAGATACGTATAATAGGCTGCAGAGGTAAACTACTGATTTTTGTGAAAGACTTGAGGACTGTTGAATTTGTTGTGCAGAATGATGCATCAGAGTGTATTTGATTCTAGATAGGCAGGGTAATTGCGATTTACTATGATCCAATCCTTGCTACATTCCATTTAATGCAAGTGATTTGATCTGTGTCCAAGAGTCACAAATATTAACTCCACTGTAAATGTCTGTTTAACTGATTAACACTGGAGTACTCTAGTGTTGAAAAAACAAAAATAACCTTTTCTGATATACCAGAAAGGACAGGTTAGATAAATTAGCCGGAAGTTGAGATAGGTGTATAAGAAATAGAAACAGGTTATATCTGAAAAATTATAAAAGAAGTGTTTATCTTTTATGAAGCTCACTCSGCTTACATGATACAATTTGACTTTACCATCAACAATTCCTTTCTTCTCTTTTTAAGCATGTATGCGATCTTCATTAATTCTACCATCTATCATGTATATTCCTCCCTGAATTCYGCTGAATCCGTATGCTATTCTGCTGAGATTTTAGGTCTTAATTATATTTGAATGGAAGCTATATTACTTACAACCGAAGTCTTGACTAAATAACTTTTTTCTGGACTGGTTTGACTGTAGGTGCATATATAATATGGCTAACCATTTTTACTTTCAGGAACGAGAGAAGAAGCTTTGAAGATCGTCAGTCAAGAATATCAAATGGGCACCTGGTCCGGACTTTTGGTCGTGGACACCCCGTCAGAGGATCCTTCTAGCAAAGTGATGTCCCAAATAAGAGTGCCCCCAAGTCCTTGTAAACCATATCCAACAATTGAGTGATGGTAAAAGAGAGATCTTCAGATTTCCTCAATACCAATGGAGCAAAGTCAGAAAGTAATTTATCCTCCTCTCCACCTTTCAATATTGAATGGAGGTCCACAAAGTGGACTCCTAATACCAGCCAGGAGGATCCAGTAGTAAAAGAGGAATTGACTCACATTTTCAGCTCATGCTGCAGAAGCAGCTCAGGCTTTAAATAATGTAGAAGCAAAAACCTTTGGTATAAATCCTGATGGATCTAGGTGGTGGAAGGAGACAGGAGTGGAACTAGACCAGATGGTGTTGTTTCCGTTGGCAATTAAAACAGAGGTGTGACTTCTGATGGTGTTGTAGAATGGGAAGAGAAGTATTGGGAGGCAGCTGATGAATTTGAGTAAAGGAACTTGGTCAGAGAAATTGGGACGTGATGCTATGGGAAACGTTTGGCACGAGCAGTGGAAAGAGTCCATGTGGCAGGTAAATGAGTTTGATCATTACAGTTTAATAACTATGACTAGTTGTCCTTTCTATCTGATGTTAATAGAATTTTTTATTCAATTAGAAGGTCTGTTGGACTTTAATCCTTGGAAAATCTTATCTCAGTATATGTTTGGCCATTTTGATCATCAGAGTGTTGGCTGCCTGGGTATATTGAATGATTGAGGCATGCATTATAGATTTATAGGTGACTTCTTTTAGTGGCATGTGTTATAGATATTGCTTTGTAGCATTTCTGAGCATTGTGATTTAGTCAATCAGCTAAATTTTGTTGTTGTACTGCACGTGAAGTACCCATAATGGAAGGAATGCATGATGGAATCGATGGATGTTGAATTCATTTAGCATTTCTCCGCGCTCAAAATCTAAATTATAATGTCCATTCTTTGGAAATTCATCTACAAGCGTTATTCTGAGACAGATAAGAAAATAACCTCTTTTTGTGATCAGTGGAACTGCATTGGTTATTACTGTCTACATTGTTTGAACTGTCTTAACAATTTAACATTCAGCATTTTATGGACTTTTAAAGTGCTTTTCCAGATTATATGTGAATCAGGTCTTATTTGATTGTCAGGAGAATGGGTCTGTTACATATGGAGAAGACTGCAGATAAGTGGGGAAGAATGCAAAGGGTGTGATGGGGAAGAGAACTGTTGGAGCATTATGATGCTCTGGGAAAGCTGATAAGTGGCACACAATGGTGTAGTATCGATCCAACACTCAAGTTGAGGTTGGTCATGCCATGTTTGGCATGAGAGGTAATGAAAGCACATTCCAACCTTTCACTTTCTTTTTTAATGTATAGGCTCATCTGCCTTATATGTGTTCTGTCCTTTTCATGTGCTTGTACTCTGTTGCTGGTTAATGTGCAAGTAATAAAATGTTACTGTTCAATGATGATAAAACAGAAAGGTGTTCTGGAGTTTTGAATTTTGATCCTAATATAATAACCTAATATAACATTATCTTGGCAGGTGGGGAGAAAAATACGATGGTCAAGGGGAAGAAAAAGTAACACTGACAAATGGGCTGAACGTTGTGAAGGAGATGCGTGGGTAAAATGGGGTGATAAGTGGAATGAGAACTTTGATTTACATGTGCACGTGGGAAGCAGGGGAGACATGGGAAGGTAAGTATGAGGATCGGTGGACCGGATATGGGTGAACATCATAATGGTCTGATGGCTGCACAAAATGGGAAAAGCAGTCTGTGGAGAGCATTGGGATATCCTGTCCAGGAAGATTACTGGTATGAGAGATATCCGCCTTTGTTTCATGCACCTGTTGAGAATCTGTCCAGTTAAGAGAGTTCAAAAACCATCTGAGACTTGATAGAATTAATGGTTTTGATGATCTTTCTAGACTACAAATAAGAAATTATCAATTGTCTTAATTATATTTCTATGTACAGAATTTACACTCTAGACAATGGAACGTATTAGGTTTCTGCAATCAGGGGTATTTCTATCAACGGAGCCTATGGAGTACTTATAGGATTGTTTTGTCTTCAGTATTTCACGTCTGTATCTGAAAATGTGGCAACTTAATTCTATTATATAAGGGAGGGGGGAGGAAGATTGGTGTCTCCCACCAAAGTCTTTTCCCTAAGGAATTTTGAAAAAATTATGAATAATGTGTCTAAATTACCCTTTTGTTTATTATTGTGATTAAAAATGAAAATTGTGATTTATTTAGGTAATGCTAATTAGTGAAAGCTTTAATCATGAATTGAAGCATTATATGGTTTTATTTTGAATTTTCAAGTCCATAATTTAAAAAACAGTTACAATTCAATAAAATTGTATTGCTAATTAGCTATAAACATTTTATTTTGATATATACTTTATAATTATTTTTTAATGATTAAATACAATTTTCATAATCCTAAGCACGCATCGCGTGCACATAAAAACTCGTAAACAKATAATGTACGGAGTACTAGCAAAGTTCTTCTATCTAACTTGGAAAGGTTTTGGGATAACTGACACTCTTATGGTGTTCATTACAAAAATCACTTCTTGCTCAATACATTGAACTATTGAACAACAAAACAGACAATTTGTAGCTTTAAAATTTAACAAGATCAATTTTGTAATTGGTGGTTTGTTTGGTCCATCCCATCAGATCTATCTTTATCTCTGCTATTATCATGGCTAAGTGAGTAAATAGCGTTCTTGAAAGACCAAGCTAAATTTCATGTTCTTCCACAATGTTCAAAGACAACTTCRTSTGAAGCATATTAAGCCGTTCGGGCTCAATATTATGACTATACGAGATTTCAAACTATCCATATWTAGTTTCTTGCTAGAAGCAACTTCATAAACGGAAAGAATCTCCAACACATTATCCACCTCATCCTTATTTGCATAAATAAATRAAAACACTATCATTCGGAAATAAAAGATGAGAGATCGGATTAACCCACTTARCCACTTTTCTTTGGCATTTCGAAGTAAAGCAGAGATCAAGACCCTTTACACATAATAAATTGAAAAGACGATAGATAGCGGATCCCCTTTGTTTACAGACCCATAGACGGAGCACGTCGTCTGGAAGGTTGACCATTTACCAACACTGAGAAGGAAGCAGACGACACACAATGCATAATATTTTCCACAAATGTCACTAGGAAACCCAACTTTCTCATCATACCCTCCAAAAAATTTCACTCAACTCGATCGTAAGCCTTGCTCTTATCTATCTTCAAGCCCAAATATCCTTTCATCCCTTTCTTTTTCTTTCACAAATAATGAAAACATTCATAAGCCACAAGGACATTATCAGTACTTACACGCCCAGGAATAAAGTCACTCTATGACTCATGAATAAATTTAGAAAGAACTTTATTTAATCTATTTGCAAGAACTTTATTTAATCTATTTGCAAGAACTTTTGACACAATGTTATACAAAACATTACATAAGCTAATTGGCCTAAATTAAACAAGTGACTCACATACCTTCACCCATGATATGCCATGACATTTGACATTTGTCAGATAGCAGAGTACTACTGCGTACCGATGCTTTGAGAGAATGTGGGTGGGGAGATTAGAGGGTGGTATAATTTTGGGAAAGCGTTGGCAAGGTGGGGGATCTTGGTCTAAACTGGTTGAATTCTTTGTCTTCTTTGGTTTCATGGAGCAAAAAAAACCTTTGACATATTACTAAAGAAATTCAAGAATACAAAAATCATGTGCAAAGGCTTTTGGAGAAAGAAACCTACGATTAGGTGATTGAACAAATTCAAGCATTTGATTTGCGGATGGAGGAGTTTGAAAATCGAGAGGATGCTTATTTACACTAGTAGGGAAATTGGTTAGAACATAGATAATGCCCGAGTAATACTCGGGAGTAAGTAATATCAATTTATACATGATAATATAATATGATGAAAAAAGCCAAAAAGATTTAATAATTTTTTTGGGATCAAACATAGAATAGAAGTGAAAAGATGGGTACAATTTTAGATCAATATTTGTACTCCTTGATGGGAGTACTTGATTTATTCTTTTTTTTGACGAGGTACTTGATTTTATTTCTTAAAAGTAAATGTGGGAAATCATTTAATAACATGGGTAAATGAAGAGTTTCTTGATAGAGGGAAAAAAGTTTTTTTTAATTTTAATTTTAGGTAGTGTTGGGAGCGAAATGAAAGTAAGTTTAGGAGGGAAAATATAGATAGTGGAGATTTTTTTAGTATAGGTATATAGATATGGTGATAAACTCGAAAATTTTCATTTTAAAGCCAATCATAGAGGGAGGCGTAATATATTTGATTATATCAAGACGAGTGGGTTTTATGAAGATGGATCCTAGATTCAGAAGATAGAGTTGTTTTTTTTAGAAGGTTTGTTCTCGACAAATATTCATTAATTCAACTGCTATGTTAGACCTTATTGAGTCGTGTTTCTAACTATATATATGAATGTAGTTTTTTCCCGAGAAAAGAGGTAGTTAAGGCTTTCACATGC
>SNQN01012830.1:0-14822 GCA_008642245.1 Bassia scoparia
GAGATAGGGATAAAGAGTGGAGTGAGAATTCAGCGCTACATGTGCTGAACGATAAAGAAGTACAAAGCTAAGAAAGGAGGACTAAGGAAATATATTCAATGAAAGGCGTAGGAGAACACACACCATAGACCCCCCTTGGCTATATGATACACACGAAAGCATATAACTAACACTAGTGACCTGCACCCATTAGTATTATGCAGAGTCAACAACCAGAAGTTGATGGCGGTGTATACTAGTCTTTAGTAAGGCACTATCTGTCCTAAGACTAATCTAAATAAATATAGATAAATTGCCTTGTACTGTGTTATTTTTACTTCTGATTAAAATCTTACCAAGGTAGTTAGTTGAAAATGATAGGTATAGGTTTTTATAAAGTTTTTCCATTTGAATTAGATGTCGACTTTTTGTATAATGTAAAGTTTAATTTTCCGGTGTGGATTCCTGAATTCTGTATTATCACATGTATATTGTATTTTACTTGCCATTCTATAATGATACAGATTAGTATAATAATAAAAACATCCGATAACAGCCATTTACATTGTAGACAAAACAGACAACTAAAAGTATTTGGTAGGATTGAAATCATCTAATGATATTGATCAAATTTCAATTTTTCCTCGTTCTCTTTTCAGAACAATAGATAGATAGAAATTTCACAGAAAATAAAATTGACGAAAAGAATATAAAAGTAGAGAATCGTAGAACATGAAAAAACGAATTGTGATATCCGATACTATATACATATTGGTAGTGTTCTCTAGGTGCTTGGTCAATGTATCAGTAATATTTTGTGCATTGGGGAAGAAGCCCACGGAGAAAGCTTTGGTTTCTCGAGGAAGTCAGTGCACCTGCATTGGCCATATGAAGATTAGAGTCATATTCTTTTCTTAGGCGGGGCGCCGTATAGGCTATAGCAAGTGTTATGGTAAGATTACATCAATTATTAGATCAAAGCATTTATGTAAAATGGAAGAATTTTTCTGATCATTAAAGAAGCAGTAAAATATGAGTATCTCACACCAACCAAATTATGAAAAGATACTGAAAACAGTCATGGGTAGGATCCTACACTATTGAAACAAGTTGGTTAATAAACAACCATTGGTGCACTCTTGTGCCTTGTGTGATTGTGTCTATAAATTGAGTGTCCATTCAGTCTGCTGAGGGGTTTGAAAGTTTTTAGCTATATCATAGATTTTGAAGACATTAGATGTCAATTTTTTAAATGGTTATCTGTATAGGAACTCACTCGCACATCAACTACCTATCAATATCAGAGTTAGGAAATGTACCAACCTGAGAAGGTCGAGACGTCGAATCTGAGGCTTTATATTTTGGTAAGACTCATGTAATGAAATGAGTGACGAACAAATTTTGGTAATTTTCTATATTTTGGTCGTTGCATATTGCACTATGTGTATCACATATATAATTATGTGGAAAAACGTTCCTATGTTCATAAACCGTTAAGGAACAAGTTCTATTGAGAAATTTGAGAGAGTCGATTAGGTTTTTGACATTGGCTAACTATGACAGTGTAATTGATTTATTGACTCGTAGATATCTAGCAAAAATTGTTAAGTGCATTTCTATCATAGTGAGCATATCTAATTGAAAAGTTGTGAACCAATGGATAAGTAGTCATCAATTCGAGAGTGCATGATGGGTAGATGTTAATATGTTTAGGACATTCATGAACGTGTGTTTAGATCATCAAATCAGTGGGTTAATACATTGAAGCAATAGATCCATGATGAGTGCAATTATATTGTAGATGACTGTGAAATGTAGACGCCAAGGTAAGTTACCTTATTTGTGGAGGTTGAGTCACAATATTTTAAGAGTTCTTAATTGGTATTAGGGAAGAAAAATAAAGATTATGGAAAATGGTGATTATAATCAGACCAACGTCTATTAATGTAGATGTTTGATATTGAAAATTATGACTTTTGCTAGGAAACGTTTAATACTGGTTGTTTGTTGTTGGGGGAGATAGAATGAAACCGACACTAAACTCCGTGATCACCGTTATAAGTTAATGTTTTTAGTTGATTAGCGAGACATGGTATTATATTATCACATGAGAGGAACACCAAGTAACGGAGTCAATTGTAACTTGGAAAACTCTACACACGTTTAAATGTAAGAAAATTCCAAGGATTATTGGATTGGTTTAAATATCTCATTCAATTTAGGCATTAACTATTTGTCTAACTGATTCATTCAATCATAGATAATTATTTTATACGAAAGGCAAATTTGTCACCAATATAACGACAAAACCTGTTTACATATTTTAATGTTCCTACATTCCAACGATAATTTGATCTCTTCTTAACTTATTCACTTAGATTTAATTTACTATAGTACAATCAAATTGTAATGATATTTATTTGACACATAAAAAATTTTAGACTGAAAGATAAAAGTTTTTTGTATTATTTTGATGTGTTGAATATGAGAGTAATAATTATGTACTATAGTGAACGTTAATAAAACTTTTAAACCTTAGTTGTTATTTTAAAAACGTATTCAAATGAATTAGTTGAGATTGTATCATCTATCTAATTTGCATCTAATATATAAATATAAAACTTATATAAGTTAACTTAATAAGATGTATTCACTAGTATTATAAGAAAGATGTGAATTTTTTTGGAAAATATTAATTTTTTGATAAAGTCTATTAATGTATTTTCATTAAAAAGGGCTGTAAGGTAGTTCATTAAATTCATAAGGGGGGGCTGCTACCAGCGAAATATACTAGGTCTGCTACCCCACTTTTGGCATCTATAATAAATTAAAAGACCAAGACTATTGTAAAAATATTACTTCACGATAATGTTGGGATACTTAATATGATAAATATGTCTAATAGAATTGATTTTTTTTGACGTGTCTAATATTTTTTTCGCCGGGAAAGTCATGATACTTCTTACAATTTGTATATATGTTAAAAGTATCGTTCTTTGTTGCCAATTCCCTGTTGAGACGTTCACATAGTAGAGAGATAGATGATGCGTCGTACAATATTCATTTATTAAACTGAACTGATCACTAATTGCAAGTAGATTCTTTAAATTATCATCACCACTATATTATATAATGGATTAAATTTCATAGATATGGAATTAATGAATAGTTTTACAACCTATTTATTTTTTTACGTCACATTAAATTTGGTATGTAATTATTTAAGGTAAGTAACACAAATATAATTTAACGATTGTATGTTATTAGAATTTGTGAATACTTACCCACTATGCATTATATTTGTGAAGAAATATTTTTTTTGTTAACGCTCTAGATCAGATAACTTAATAAAATATTACAGTACTAACATCATTATTTCTATAGAACTCTTAGTATTATTTGTAGTTTCTTTGTAGCGGGTTTTTGACGGGCAGTCAAATTTTGATATATATTGATTCAAACTAACAATAACAAACGATAATTTTAGTATGACATTATGAGTGAGGTTACAGCTAGTAACATATTATAAATTCAGTGCTTTTTATGTTCATCGATGATTTATTTCCTACCTGCATACACGCTCCTAATTTCCCTCTTTCAATCTGAGTGTTACTGGAAAAGAATTGGATTTGATGAATAAAATCACGCATTTAAAAACAGAGGACATACTTTGTGTGTGTGTGTATGATGTATGTGTTGCTCTCTTCTTTCTTTTCTTTTGCTACCCGTCTACAGTATACCACTGAGACACATGTTCACATGAGAAAGCGGCTTAGTGCAGATAATTCTTGTCTTATTCTGTTTTGAGTGAAGAACATCTAGTTCTTGTGCTCCTTAGGAGGTTTAGTCTTCGTCATGAATTGTTTCTCAATGATTATTGGCTTATTGCTTAATTTGTAATTCACCCTCTTTTTATATTTTTGATTCTTTCTAATACTTTTAAACAATACACTTTGCTTCAAGTAAAACAAAGGCTAGCTCGTATTTGGTAAATTTTAGTAGGAAAAAATCATGTGTTAAGCATAATATGGTATTTGGACTATTAAGCTGTGTAGGTCGATTATGTGGTTAATTTCGTATATTTTATCACATGTTTCCTATTTTCGTTCTCTTTTATCTTGATGTTGAGCAATTGGTCACTTAATTCATATCGATAGTAGAGCTAGATGTAATTTTTCTTGTACATTTCTTTATGTGTGTTCTCGAATTGTGGTTTTTGCAAGCATTTTAGGTGTCGTAAAGATGGATACGGTAGTGCTGATCTGAAAATCTATCATGGTGGTGTTTTAAAGAGGATTTAGGGATTCTTAAGGCTGCAACCTCATCGTGGTAGCAGAGCATGACAAGTAGAGAGACGTTTCGACCCTTGCACTATTCGGAATCACCATCAAGAACTTGAACTGTTTGACGCCATTTGAAAAAATTCTAGATGAAAGAAAAGAATTGTTCTTAATATCAAGGAACTACAAAGAAAAACGAAATGAAGTAATTCTTAACATTGGTGACGACAGCTAGCACGTGATGTGGGCGTCTAAGCCCTCGAAATGGGCACGTTGGCTCTGTTTTGCGGACTTGCAAAAACACAAATGTTGACTGGCCCGGGGGTTGACCTGGAAACCCCTCCGATGCTTAAGTCAGTCAAGGAGACTCTCAAATACTTAGATCATGTTAGTCATAAGCTAGATCTATATGTATTGGTTGGTTGAGAATTAGATACCTGATTAAGCCTACCAATCCCTTTTATAGGGTTTTTGCTAATATCCCTACTATCTGCTTATATTTCTCCACTTGGATTGTGGAGTACTATTTCATTCAACGCTAGGACAAAAGTGACAAATTTCCCGTGGTATAGTCAAAGTAATTTCTGGTCTATTGCTTGTACTATCCATCTTTGTGGGTCCAGACATACGCTGGATATGTGGCCCAATAATTGCAGAGTCTAAGAACTTAAGGCCAAGAATCTAGCCCAACGGCTTGATCTATGACTTTAGATCGATGGGTGAATATTAGGACTGAGGGTGGTATAGGACAAATTAAGCCCCAGCTTGATACCTAAGAGCCAGCGGGTCCTGAAAGTGAGATGTGACACTATATTGATCAAGCGAAAACATCGCTTCTTTCCTGTACTCCAGCTTCGTCGACGACGGTTTCATCGCATAAGGCGAAAGAACCCTGTCAGGGATTTTCCAGAAGCCGGTTAGCCTCTTGCTCGCAGGTTACAAGACCAAACGACTCATGCCGGGTGAGAGGTTCTCGTCGGATGAGGGAGGTGTGTCACCAAGCTTTATTGCGTTTGTTGCTCAAGTAGGCTCCCTCGGCGAGAGAGTTGAATGATTGAGCCTTAGGTAAAAGGGCACTAGCTAGGGGGTAATAAGACCCTGAAATGGTCGAGGTGGCCAAACCAACAAAGGGTGTGCTTGGCTAGGGGGCTAGAAGCCCATGTTATGCCAAGGGTGTGAGCCTCGGGGAGATGTTGCTTGGCTAGGGGCTTAATGAGAACCCAGGTGGGCAAGCGAGACTAGGTAAAGGTGTTTGCTCGGGCTAGGGGCTAATGAACCCATGTGTGCCAAGTCCCAAGCCTCAGGAAGAGTTGTTCGGCTAGGGCTCTAGCTCATATGTGCCAAGACAAAGCCTCAGGAAGAGTTTTTCTCGGCATAGGGGCTATGAGCCCCTAGGTGTGCCCAGGTCCCAAGCCTCAGAAAGAGTTTGATTGGCTAGGGGCTAATTGAGCCCATTGTGTGACAAGTCCCAAGCCTGCAGGAAGAATTCGCTCGTAGGGGTAATGAGCCCCATGTGTGCAAGTGTTGAGGCCTTGGGGGATATGTGCTCCATGCCTGTGGGTTCCCAAAGGTGCCCGTCTGGGAAGGGGAGGGTTTTCCCTTGATTCCTGGGGTGTATTGCTGCGGGAAAGGGAAGTGCATCCTTTGGCACCTCAAGGCGGTGCATGACTGGGGAAGGAGTTGTATCCTTGATTCCCGAGAGTGCATGACTGCGGAAGGAGATGCTCTTTGTTTCCAAAGGGTGCATCACTTCGAGAAAAAGCTTGTAGCCTTTGATGTCGCTGAGGGTGCATAACTCGAGCGAAAAAGAGATGTTCTGATTCCTGATGGTGCATGACTCGGGAAAAGGAGTTGTATCGCTTTAATTTCGAGGGTGCATCGAATCGGGAAAAGGAGATGGCTTTCTTTGATCTCCAAGGGTGCATTACTCCGAGAAAAGGTAGTTGACCCTTGATTCCGAGGGGCTCTCGGGAAACAGAGATGTATCTCTCTGAGGGTACAGTGACTCGGAAAAGGAGATGTATCCTTTATATTCTCGAGGATGCGATCATCGGAGAAATGGAGTTGTAATCCTGTGATTCGCTGAGGGTAAATCACGTCGGGAAAAGGATAGATGTATCCTTTGATCAAATGGTGTATCACTCGGGAAAAAATGAGTTGGTCTCCTTTGATTCATCGAGGGTTGCAATACTTTCGGGAGGTGCTTTACTCTGGAAAAGGAGATGTATACTTTGATCCGAGGGTGATCACTCAAGAAAAGGAGATGTATCCTTTGATCTCGTGAGGGAGCATGACTTCGAGAAAAGGAGGTGTATCCTTTATCCGAGGGTGATCACTGGAATAAGGAGATGTATCCTTTGATTGCCAGGTGCATCACTCGATCGAAAGGAGATGGCTGATGTTTGATTCTCGAGGGTGCATGGATCGGAAAAGGAGATGTATCCTTTTATTCCCGAGGGTGCATCACTCAGGAAAAGTAGATGTATCCTTTGATTCCTGAGGGTGCATCACTCGGGGAAAGGAGATGTATCCTTTGATTCCCGAGGGTGCATGACTCAGGAAAAAGAGTTGTATCCTTTGATTTATGAGGGTGCTTCACTAGGGAAAAGGGGTTGCGCCCTTTTTGATTCCTGAGGGTGTATGACTCGGMAAAAGAGTTGTATCCTTTGATTCCCGAGGGTGCATCACTCGGGAAAAGAAGATGTATCCTTTGATTCTTYAYGGTGCATGTCTCGGGAAAAGGGGTTGTATCAGGGTGCATCACTCGGGAAAAGGAGTTGTACCCTTTGATTCCCGAGGGTGCATGACTCGGGAAAAGGAGATGTTTTCCTTTGTTCCGTATTTTCACAAGTGTGGTGGCTCGGGATGAATGACTCTTATGTTTGCCTTCCCGAGGGCTTGGAGGATGAACTTGAATAGTTTCCACTTCTTTYAATATTCTAATATTAAAGGTGTTGTCMGATMTGTCATGCTAACTTTTTATCTCCTTTTTCATATATAATAGTGACTTGAGTTATTCACTTTTCACATTTATCATTTCCAAACTTTTGCTCTCTTCTCTCTCTAGAAATTTGCTCTCTTCTCTCTCTAAAATTCTGTCTTCTCTCTGTAAAGAGTTTTTTCTAATTCTTAATGGAGTTTTCTTCTTTAGAGCGGTTTGTTTGTGGAAAGCTTGGAATCACGAGGGAAGTACGTTTCATCACTCTAAGTTTTATACCGAGTAAAGTACGTTGCCTTTTGACCCCCTTGACTTTGGTGTTTTGTGTATTGCATGATATCTGACTTCCCCTCTGATTCGATTCGATAGTAGTCCTGTATATCCCAACCCAGGTTCAGTGTTATTTCGGATTTAAACCTTCGTATTAGCGTAGCTTCCGACGAACCTCTAGTACGGACCTAAAGATGATCCTCTGGTCCAGGAGTTGTTAGGACTTTGTAGATGGGTTTCTTTACTAGATAATCCATTTTACCCGAGGGTCTGTTATCTCGAGTGTTGTACATGACTAGACAATTTAGACGTATCTAATCGATTTCCCCCCCTCTTTGACGCCCGAGCCCGAGGAAAAGGTGTTAGGAGGTGTATACTTCCTTGGAGGGTTAGTGTATGAGGACGAAGTGATTGTGCCTAGTTTGAGTTGTAACTTTGTAGTAATAAAGTCTTATGCTATTGGTAGAATGGTTGAGCTTTTACATCCGGTCAGGATGTTCACAGACACGAAAGGGCCCCAGCTTCTTCATCGAGAAGCATTACCGAAACGGTGCTGAAGGAGCTACACTTTTTGGAGCGTACCAAATATTATACTCTCTCCTTACGATACATTGCTCGGAGTTGATGAGTCAGTCATTCTCCTCCAGTGGGTACTATTGCTATATATTGAGTTTGCATTGATGGGGCTTTCGGTTTCCTCTTGACCTCTTGATTCCAGTTATCTTAGATAGCTATAACCTATCTCTACACAACTTATGACTAACTCCATTGCCCAATTGTGCCTCTTGTCAGTGTAATAGATGAGAAGGCCGCAACCCTGACCCTATTCCGTAACATCTTCAACTCTCCGAGTGTCAATGAGAACTAGTGGTCAAGGGTTGGTGGATCTTCCACTGTCGGAAGCCATAAAAGTCTTGGCTAGGACTTGGTCAAGTTGAAAGCTTTGCTGAGAAATACTTTTGTTTACAGGCCAACAGCTTGGCTTTCCCGTGTTAGGAACTTAATCGACGAATTTTCATACTTAATTATAATGTTCCCAAATGAACATGTCAGGGTGTTGTACGCCTTCCTTTCTTGTGGGAGAAGGCAGTGGCAAAATAAAGAGCTTACGTTCTTCCGACTTGATCAGGCTGGCTTCCGGACTGCGACATCTGCAAAACGAGCATATCTGGCCATGTGTCGTTTAGTAGAAAATGTCACTCTAGTAGGAGCTCTGCCTTGTTTCTCAAGTCTCCGTTTGATGCTTTTAATGTTTCATTGTATTCGTTTATGTTGTGACTGGACCTATGCTTGTTATGGTGCAGAGCCGGAGTTGGCATTTTTGAGATGACTTGGATCATCGATGCTGAGGAGTTCATTGTTTGCGGGCTGAACGATAATGTAAGAGGGAGAAGGGAAATCTCGATCCCTGGTGTCTATGTAAGTGCAGAATTTTTACTTAGTCGAGCACAACACTTGTATGATTTTGGTTATTTTTTTACTTCTCTTTTTCTTACTCCATTTCAGAACCTAAGGGTAAGGTGTTCTTTAGAGATGGAAGGGTTCCGAGAGAGGACCTGACCAGGAACATCCTCTATCCTTCTTACCGGCCGATCTTGTAGACACTTTGAGTCCTATGATGAAGGGCTGGAGTTGACATGACTGGATGTAATACCTAATACGGAGAGGCCATGAGGGACACCAAGGCTCGTTCGTGGTCCTCACTCAACTAGAGATGAGTGAAGCGGAATAGGGCTTAAGCGCTCTTATTGGTATCTGAGGTGTCCATCAAGAAGATGTGACCGAGGTCAGAAGGAGGAGCCAAGGTCAGGAGATCGAGGAGCTTTAGAAGGCCTGGTGGAGTAGGTATGTCCTTTAGTAGTTCCGCGATGCTTGTACAGACTTGTACTTGGTAATTTTAACTTGTCTGATGCTTTGTTCTATTGCATTGCCTTGCAGTGCTGTCGAATGCAATCCCTGTCATTGCACCATAGGGCCAAGCAAAGTTCTTGACTAAGAAGACAACAAGTCATCCAAAAGGACAAGGAGTTACGAGCTTACATGAGTAGAAGCCCGAGCTTCAAATAGAAGATGATCGCCTGGACTTGACAAGGACTGCAATCGTAAGAGACTTTGGTGAAAAGCGAAAGAAGATGACTTGAACGAAGGAACACACATTGAGAGGCTCGAGAAGTCTCCCGAGGAGGAGAAGAAAAAGCTTGCTGTGATGATGGTAAGATATGGTCGATTCTTGGTTCTATCCTGAGGGCCGTCAGTACAGGGTGCTGCTGCTCGAGAATCTTCCAGTCTGTTGTTGCCTGCTCTGGGAAGATGGAGTTTGCTGCTTCAACCTCCTGAACAATGGACTGCGCACGGCGAAATATGATGAGTTGATGGTCAAGAAATGCGTCTTGTTGGAGGGAGGTCAGAGAGACTGCACAGCTCGGCAGGAGGTGCTGCTGCTGGTGTCGCACTGCTGCACTGCGACTGCAGGTTGGGCAAAGCTCATCCCACTCTTCTCAGCAAGAGCAGGAGAAAGGATGGACGATCAAGAGCACTCTGCAAGCTCCCTTGAGTAGCTTCCCCGACCATCTCCTTTTTTTATTACTTTCCTTGCGTTGGTCATGTTCTAACCAAAAATTGTAATAACTTAGAATTTTTGTGATATTTGCAAGTGTCGTTTGTCGGTGTAGACTCCTGACTCTTTGTATTAAATATTTAGTTTCTGRAAGCCAAGTCTTTCTTTATTTATAAAAATCTGACAGCCTTCCTTTAGTCTCGAGTATCATTTACTTGTTTTTATTTACATGTATTTACTTTTAATCCTGCTTTAATTGATTTTCTCGACCATTAACACTTAGGATTTTGAGTTATTGCAAAGCTAACTCCACCCAAGGTTTCTGGAGGGATGGTATGCTTACCTTTGCCCGAGGCCTGGTTTGTTTGGATTGATCGAGGTCCATGTTGCCCCCAAGTTGAGCATGGCATTTCTCGAGGCTTAACACTCATAAACATTTAAAGAAAATTAAAGCAATTTGCAAAATGGAAACTCCTTTTATTTATGCCAATAGATTACAAATGTGTGCCTGTCATAGCTAAGCTGACAGGACACTGCTTAGTCGAGATACCAGGTGATCGAGGATATCCCGAGTGATGGCTAGGTTGTTACAACATTTGTAAAATAAAAGAAAGCATAAGTCTTGATCCTCAGATGTAGTACTTTCGCAGGTTGTCAGCGTTCCAAGGTCGAGGCAGGGCTTTACCGTCGGTGTCCTRGTGTTTGTAAGTTCCWGYTCGAATCATCTCGGGTACTGTAGARCGTGGGCCCCCGCGGGGGGCTTGGGCCTTCGTCGATGTGTAGTTGTGTTGTGACTTGAGCCACAAAACCCGCATGTCGCGTGCGATTGGAGGGAGTGTTATCGATAAGGGGGCGGATCTGCCACCGCTTGATTGGTTGTCGCGTCAGCCTATCAAAATCACTTATTAGAACTAACCTCAGCTCTAGTGTTATACAGGATCGTATCCACAAGGAAGCAACTATTATGCTGACTAATGGATCAAAGCAATCTAAACTCTAACAAGAGTAATTTGATTTGTGATTGTGATTACTAACAATTCGAAGCGAATACAAAAGCGAATTTAAATATTATAACGAATCTAGAGTATGGTTGACTATAAGTATACATGTAAATTTCAGATCAACAACTCATAACATGGCATAATCAAAACAGGAATCAATAGTACTTCTATCGAATCATTGTTAACATAGAACTACTCTAACCGTAATCTCTGACCCAGGGATAGTCTGTTCTACTCTATTGATGTTTTATGTTCACTAGTCGTCAATCGCTAGATTGAGACTTGTGACATAATCAGATTAAGCCAGATATAAGTCGTGGGCGTCCTACGAAATTGATTAACATGAATAACAATCTAACAGATTTGATTAAAACCAGCCATGAATTGAAATCAACATTAAATCAATCATATGCAAAAGGATCCCATCACTAGAAATTAGACTACTCACTCATATTCGATAACTTGTTGCTTGCAATCGGGGAAATAATCAAAGATTAGAACAATTAAAGCAATATCAAAAATCATAAAACAATTGAAAGATAATAATCAACAAGCATTAAAACAGTTAGAGATAGTAGATGATGTAGAAGACAATGATTAGAAGAATGATAATAATTACAAAGAGCGATTGGTGAAGGGGTTGGGATGAGGGATGATCAGAGGGGAGAAGATTCTATGTTGAAAAACCAAAATGAGATTCTCACATAATACGTTGGTTGTTCTCGGAATTTGTTGAGATTCTAAAGTAGATAATCGCGAGAGGGTGAGGTGCTCTTAGGCAGATTGAGAGTTTGTCCCTTATTTAGCTCATCCCTTTCCAAAAATCAGAAAATAAGTCAGTCTAAGCCCGCGCCAAGGGTACAGAGTCACTGGTCCCTGCTTGAGTAACTTCCCGGGTGTGAAGCGGAGGAATGTGAAAACAAAATAACAAACCGCGAGGTGAGAGGCGGCTGCGGTGGTGATTCAGGGGGTGAATCGGGAGGCGGGTTGGGGGAGATACCTCCGCAACAGATTCGCTGCTCCTATCTTCCGACAGTCATTATCTCGAGCTCTGGTTGTCCAAATAGCATCTATATCCTATTAAATGCGGAAGGGATATCGTTGAGAGTGCGTACGTTGATCCAAGTGGCAATGGGTAAGGAGGAGAGTGCACGACGGGATCCGAGACGAGGTACAAGGGACGGGGTGGGAGCTGGTATGGAGGCGCCGAAGGAGTAGGGTGAGCGATTATGTGCAAAAATCGGGTGGAGTGGCGGTTTGGCCCGAACAGATGCATGTTGTCGGGGGGTAGGCTGCGGAGCTTCTGAGGGCTGGGCTCACTACTGGCCTTCTAAGGTTGCCGTAGTGCTGTGCAGAATGGAGGTCCAAAATACACTCCAACATCAATGAAAAGAGCAAGGGGGGGCGGTAGAAGATCATCGAAACAGCGTGAGAACAAAGTGACGGATTAGTGAGCAAGACGGGCGCTTACCGGAGGCCGAAAACCATGCAGAAGGGATAGCGGAGAGGGAGAGGATGGGGGGAGAAGAAGGGACCAATATGATCGAGATACGAGATGAATCAAAGCCGTCGAATAAAGGCTGTAATTCGGACGGAAGCCCACGAGAACGGGTTGATGCCAAACCCAAGTGGCCCGACGATCTGAGTCCGGTAGCGTGAACGCCAGTCGTGGGTTCGGGGAGCATGGGGTACGGATAAATCTGTTTGACCCATCCGCCCGCAGTCGTAGCGGCCTCTTACTCGGTCTCATGTGGTATCCTGTAATCAATGATTTATGGATACACATATCTTACAGGATTTCAAGCGCTTAATTAAGCGACACTAATTCCTAAGTTGACTAGGTGGGTGGTAACTATTCATACAAAGCAATGACCTACGAATGGATAAGGCGGACCACTTTGTTGTTAGCGAGAATTAACGAGGGAGCTAGAAAAACGCGTCCATAATGTAGTCGACTTTAATATGGATGCTCACGTTGATTTTCCGCGGACTGGCGGTTGATTAATCAAGAATATATAAGAAAGGCGTGACACAAATAACGTATTACAAACATAGTATTTATGGTATATATATATACAGATAATAATAGATTAGTATATATTTATACACAACGCCATCTACACCTGCGAATCAAGACGAAACCGGTTAGCAGAGCGTTAATAAAAAGCGCCGTTGATTGAATCTGCTAAACCAAGACAAGGATGAGAAGCCATGTTAGGTATTGGGAGGATAATGAATGATAACAATGGATGAACAATAATCAATGGATAATGACATACGGAATAGTATAATAGGAGTATTGACATGAAGGGAGATGAAAGACTGGACGATTGACAAAGAACAAAAAAGAGACAGATGCAGGAGGGCCACATATGGTTGACGAGTGCCGAACGAATGAAAGGTGGTTGTCTACATCTTTGATAGTTTGTCAATGAATACCTCGGTAATTAGTGTAGTGTGCAGTGTGAGGGAGGGTAGGGTATGGACCATATGCCGGCACCTTCTGTTGGAAAGAGTATGTGCGGATTGGCTTCTCGAGTTCGTCTCTGCGGGATTGTGAATGTGAACCTAGACCACTCCCTTTTGCAAGAAAATAGCAGTTCGTCAGGAGGTTCGGTAGAGATGTCCATGTATTTTTTGGGGTACTTTTTAAAAGTGATTGTGTGCTGATGTGGTTGTTTTATGTAAGTTCTTTTGTGGTATTTGATTTTTACCAATATTGTAGAAAGATTTGAGAAGAATTGGAGTGAGAAAAAAATCGGAAAGAATAAATCTAAAATACTGTGAACTTCAGTAAAATGAGGCAAGGAATGCATGACAAACATTCTTAAAATAAATGCGAAAGATCACCAATATAAATTATTTTAAAATCCCTAAACTAAATAGAAAAATTCTGAAGAAATTGAAAATAGAATAGAAAGAGAAGAAAGAGAAAGATACAGCCCGGTTGACACAGTGAGTTGCGAGCAGACTTGCACTTTGGTTTCGAATTTTTACGAGATTCAACCTGCGTCTTTTCAGAAGTAAGAGTTGATCAGCGAAACGTTGGATTGTGGTTCGGGTTCATCGGTTACTTCAGTTGCGGGAGTACCACTTGGTGGGGTGTCATCAGTTAAACCGGTAAGGGGGGCGGCCTCCGGTCCGAGTGTTTAGGCTTGCCGGGGCATGGTTCATCCCTATCTAGTTGCTTCGAACGTTTGCTCAAGTACCTAATCAGTGACTCATAGTGTGAGGTCTATCACCCTCGATAGAGTACCTTGTGGGATTTTTTTTTTCTGAGGAGGATAGGATTTGAGTAGAGCATTGTGGTGCTCGGGCAGCAGAGTCGAGGCGTAATCCTTCTCTTGATTCTCTTTCTCATCGGATAGTCACTTAGAACTGACCCGAGAGAGGGTATCCTTATTTTAAATTGCAAGGACAACCTCACTACCATAAACTAAGGAGAAGGGGTGTGCGCATGCTTCTGTGTTGGTGTGAGTCTGACTACCATAGCTCTGTAATCGGTGTCAAGATTTGTCTTGATCCGCTAGCATGACCTTGTTAACACCCCTGTCAGCGTTGACCGTTGTTCTTTGGGTCTATCGACTGATGTGCTTGTGATGTTGTGCAAGTGGCCAATCGAGCACGAATAGGTCCTTAAGTTGCCCGAACGCAGCGAAGACTGTATTCCGACTTGCTTTGGCACTCGAATCACTCTTGATGTGATGTATTGTTTATTTATGTTTCCTCCCATTCTCTGCCTAACATCGGAGATTGGTTTTGGTCTTTAAGCTCTGCTGACTTAATGTTGTTTGTTT
>SNQN01012832.1:0-14816 GCA_008642245.1 Bassia scoparia
TTTCTATTGTGGGTATTGGAGGCTTGGGCAAGACTGCTCTTGCGCAGCTTGTTTACAATGATCCCAGGGTCAGAGAAGCATTCTCGTTGAAAATGTGGACTTGTGTTGCTGATCAAGATCAGAAGGAGCTAGATGTGAATGAGTTTCTGTATAAGATTTTGGGTCGAAATCAAGATGGCTCAACCATGGAGGAGATGCAAAGCCAACTTCGAGACCGACTAGCAGGTCAGAAATTCTTGCTTGTTTTGGATGACGTATGGACTGAAAATCGTGATCTTTGGTCTAAATGGGCAGAATATTTGATTGGAGGTAAAAGGGGAAGCTACATTGTGGTCACTACACGTTCCCAGAGAACTGCAGAAATTACAGGTGGTCAGGTATATGTGTTGTCGGGCTTGTCAAAGAAAAACTCGTGGCACTTGTTTGAAAAAACAGCATTTACATCAGAGCAATCAAATCGCCCTAATGAAGAACTAGTGATCGGGGAAAAGATTGTTGATGGATGTGCCGGAGTTCCTCTTGCTATAAGGGTGGCAGGAAGTCTACTCTATGGTCAAAGCAAAAATAAATGGCTTTCTGTGCAAAATATTGGGTTGGCCAATATCAGAGATGCTGATAATGGCATTGTGCCTATACTAGAGCTGAGTTTCCATAACCTTGAATCACCATTAAAGAATTGTTTTCGCTATTGTGCAGTGTTTCCCAAGGATCATCGGTTAAATAAAGAGGTGTTGATAAARCTTTGGATGGCACAAGGGTATGTGGTTCCACTCAAGACAGGTCAAAGTATTGACGATGCCGGTGAAGAGTACTTTTCAATTTTGTTGAAGAGATGTTTCTTTCAAGACATCGAGAAAAATGAAGATGGTGAAATTGAGTCATGTAAGATACATGTCTTGATGCATGATATTGCTCAAAAGGTGTCCGCCAAGGAAATTTTTGCATCGAATACCCACAATGTTAAGGTTGACAAAGATGTTCGTCATCTTTCAATTTTGAATTGGAGTCAATTTGAAAAATGTTTTTCTTTGGATAGAACCCATATTCGTTCACTTCTTCTTCCTTTTAAGCTTCGACTCTCTAAAGGTCATTATGAGTTACCGATGGAGGCTTTAGTAAAAAGTTTTAAGCGCTTGAGGGTGTTGGATTTAAGTGAGAAAAGTATCAAGTGTTTACCGGACTCCATAGGGGAATTATTGCATTTAAGGTATTTAGATCTCTCAAGGAATGATGAGATGGAAGCACTTCCTGATTCAATTACAAAATTATGTAATCTCCAAACCTTAATATTATGTTGGTGTCGTAAATTAAAAGAGTTGCCAAAAGATTTTAATAGACTGGTGGAGCTTAGGGTCTTTGACATCAGAGGTTGTGATAGGCTTTGGTGTATGCCTAAGGGAATGGGTAAGCTGACTTCTCTCCATACACTGGAAGGTAAGTACAGAGTGGGTGAAGACGGACTGTCTGGAAAAGGGATGCATAAAAGTTGGAAGCAATGGTTAGATGCCTTGGAAGACCTCAAGTCTCTTGTCAACCTCAAGGGTAAACTTCAACTTCAGATCAAGTGGCCCGATGAAGATGCAAAGAGCGATGTTAAGGAAAACCAACTGTGGGGAGAATTTTACCTGAGGAGTCTGGAACATCTCGAGAAGCTTGAGCTTGTATTCTCTTGTAGAAAAAAATGGAGGAAATAAGAATAAGAGTGATGGAAAACCTGGAGCCGCATTCGAATCTCAAGAGTTTAAAAGTGAGTTGTTTTGATGGTGTGAAAATGCCTGGTTGGCTAACACTTCTCCCAAATCTAGTGAAGTTAACTCTTGAATATTGTTACGAGTTGAGGTACTTGCGATCCTTGGAAAATTTGTGTCATCTTAAATTCCTCTATGTTTAACAATATGCCAAACTTGGAGTACATAGAGATAGAAGAAGATAGCAGGGAGTTGGCATACTAGTGCAGAAAAAGTATCATTCTATCCTTCCTGAACATCTTTGGTTAAAAGATTTACCAAAATGAAAGGATGTAGGAGTTGGAGTTTGGTTGAAGTAGAAGGAAGAATAATGCACCTAAGTCTCCCTAAATTGAAGAAATTGGGATATCCAGATGTGAAAAGTTCAAATGTACTCTATACTGTCCTATGCTGGAAACCCTAGAATTAATCAAATTTAATGAAGGAATGCTACTAGAGTGCACAAAGACAAATAGAAGGCTGCAATTGAGATCTGGCAAGTAGTACTAATCATGTACACAATTGAGGGAGTAGAAGATCCAATGGGGCATGGCTTATTCAATGCCCGCGGAGTCTTTCCAGAGAATTCAAGTCCTGCAGATATCAGATGATGGTGAGATGGTGGAGCTGCCCACATGTCTACAGTACTTGTCAACCCTCCAAAACCCTTGTAATTAGAGGTGCAAAAGTCTGAAAGCGATCGCCGAATTGGTTGCCCAAACTCACCTATCTCGAGATCTAACATTATGTACCTGTTCAGTAAGCCTGGAGAAAGAATGCGAAAAAGATCCGCCTGGGGAGACTGGCCCCTAATTCAACACATCCCCAGATTAGTACCTCACCTAGTGGGTGTCGGAATTCATTGACAAAAAGAGGCCATTGATCCAGCCAACAGAGGAAACCAATGATTCAAGGCAATAGAAGAGATGGAAGAGAAATCTTCTCTTTCTGATCCCTCTAGCAGTTTATTCCACCTCTAATTCTATCCTTGCCTAATCCAGCGATTGCTGATGATGTGCTTATAGTTCAACCTGTCAGTTTTGATGACAAGGTGTCATGCTGCCTTACTTCATTGTGCTTTGTTTCCTCTGATTTTGAATTGAGAAAAGGACACTGCTTCAGTTATGGTGGCAGATGGAATTTTCCATGGAGCCCATGGAGGAAATAGCTAGTCGATTCTTTGAGGAATGTCTAAACAAGGAGTACTTTGAAGTTTCCAGATTCATTTTTTGCAACAGCGAAGCACTGTACACATTTAAAAAACACTTGGTTTGGGGAGACAACCCCTTGGTTTCAAGAGCAAGCCATGTAGCAAGGATTGAACACACTTTGAATTCAACTGGTCTCTCCACAGACGTTCTCTTATGTGTTATAAACTCTATAAGGTGTCAAAGTCTGAATAGTTCAACTGATCTTTGTCAGTATTGAGAGATTCAAGCAACTAAGAGCACTAATATTTCTCCAAGGTCATGTTTAAGCTTCAGGCAAATACCACGAGATTTTTTTTTACATTTAAACTTCTTGCCAATTTTGGATTTAGGTCATATTCATATTGTAGAGCTGCCAAGTTCCATAGGGAATATGAAAAAGCTTACGTTATTTGGACCTCACAAAAACTCCCATCAAACATTTGCCTGATGCATTAGACTTGCCTTGAGAATTACAAAACTTTAAACTCAGAGGTTGCCATAAATCTTTGTTCCTTGCCTCAAGGCATAGAAAAACTTGAAAAGTTACGTCATCTCGAATTCGATGTCCTTCGCCAGTTACGCTCATTCCTGGAGGATATGGGGCTTGACGAAAATTCCGACGCTATCAGCCTTCATTGTTGTTGTAGCAGAAGGGCACACGATAAGGCAGTTGAAAGACATGAATAACTTATCTGGAAGCTTCTGCATCTCTGGGCTTCAAAATGTTTGAAAGAGGTGAGGGTGTGGAGGCTTATTTGGCCAATAAGTCACAGCTCAGAAAACTGGAATTGCAGTGGAATGGCTCCCGAGACAATGATGTTGACAGCTTCAGTAAGGTCCTTTCCTCTCTTCAACCAAGTGCGGCAAGCCTAGAAGAATTACGTATTAGTTGCTTTGGTGGTTCAGAACTCCCCCTTTGGATAAGTGACACATCATTCTCTAAGCTTGTTAATATAACCCTCTTCAAGTGTGATAATTGCCTTGAATTACCTTCTGTGGGGCAACTACCTGTTCTTAAATCTCTCAATATAGTTAGCTTCAAGAAGCTTAAAGTGATCGATCATAACTTTTGTGGAGGGTCTGGCATTCAGGGGCATATTGCATTTCCAATGTTGGAGAAGTTGCTTATTCAGAACATGTCTAGTTTAGAAGAATGGAGGAACTTTGGGAATTGCCACTTTCCTCGCCTTCTCAGTCTATCAGTTAAGGAATGCCCTAAACTGCTCAGATTATGCACACTATCATCTCTTTGTTCCCTAGAAACATTGGAGATAACTCATTGCGGAATGCTTAAGTCATGCCTTGATGAAGAACTGCCTCCTCATTTGAAGACATTCATAATTGAGGAGTGTCCCTTGATTAGTGCAAGGATCTTAGAGGACGAGGACGAGGATTGTCGTAAACTGCTTGCACAAATTCCAAGTGTATGGATTGATCATGAGGAAATGTCTGGTCTTAACTCTACAGAGGTATATGTCTCTTTCTCTTAATGGTTTCACTTCGTATTTCTAGTTTACTTTGACTGAGATATGGYATAGGAATCAAGATTAATAATTAACAATTCAATTGATCTTGTAATTTTCCACTTGTATATGCTTCAACAATATGTAAATAAGTTTGGCTTTCATGATGTGTCTCGAATTGTAAACTGCAGATGTGATTCTAAAGTCTATAAATTGAAAGAAAAAAATGGATCTGTAATCCAGGACCACACATATATATTTCTTTTAGCTTTCACACTAATACTTTTTTCTGTTTTCCTTTGATGTACAGGAGGAAGAAGACGAGTCAGATTGAATAGCACCTGGACTTGGCACTAATGATTTGAACCTTACAAGACGAAGCATAACTGCAGAAGTTATGTACTTGTAGCACAATTCTTTTGACTGCTAACTTGCTAAGTTCAACTGTTCAAGTCTATGTCAGTACGCATGACCTGGGTATTATTATGCCACTTCTTTCTGTTATTAAATTCTGGTAATTTCAAGTCAGTGTACTGCCATTAACAGAAAKTAGTGTGCTTTCCATTTGGTAATAAGGCATGTTGTATTATTTAGCAGTAGTAAGGCCCATGTATGGGCATTTGGGCAGTAGGAAATATGCCAAAATATATGTTTCTTTCGCTTGAATAAGACCCCGCGTGGCTGCGTGTCAYTGTGAAATGTGGGCTATCAATGATATGCCGGATSAGAGACGCAGGGTCTGATTCAAGTGAAGGAAACATATCTTTTGTCAAAGTTAGAAAAGGGTAGATGAGTAAGAACTCAGTAGCTTCTTCTTCTATTTTTTTTAAAAAAAAGTTATTGTATTTCAGAGATAATCTGCTGTGGATCTTTTGCCACAGGTGTTTCAATGGTTTAATGTACATAAATAACATAATATGTACAGTCCTCTTTTGCTGTTTCTYTCTCATTTTTCTACCTGTGCTGTTCTGTTGGTGTTTCTCCATGTTTTCTCTGGCGACATGACTCATGAAGTCATGATACATTGAGTCAATTCATTTCTCACTTTATAAAAATATTGTGATTAAACTCTGCCTTTTGTGCTTCTTTCGTAACTAATTAATCTTCYGCCAACTCAGTTTCTCGCCATTAATAATTAACCAGGCCAGATAAAAAATCACAAGAGTGAATGGAATTGTGGGAAGGGAATTTGTAACTGTAGTGTTTCGGACCAAATTTGATCCTATTTTTTCAAATTTACTTGAAAAAAGCATTTTACATTCCATATTTGTGCTTAAATCCCTGTAAATGCCTTACTGCTTAGTTAAAGAAGAAAATCCTCGTATGTAGGCAATAAGCATATACTCTTTGTGTTCCGGGCTGTTAGAACTTAAAGTATACGGAGTAGTGAATAGTCAATACGAGTCATAATCCTTAGCTGTTGGCAGTTGTTACACGTCCACTCCTCCAATATGTCGCGGGTCCTACAAAAAGAGAAACGGTACGCCCCGGTTGTACCCACAGAACGGCCTCCACGCTTCAAGTCAGATCACTAGAAGAATCTAGAGAAGAAATAGCAGTAATAGCAGGAATATGTCAGAAATAAGTTGCCTCATCACTGACTTTTGAGGTATTATATAGACTCTTCGGATGGCAATTGCCGTTTAATAAAAACCCCTTTGGGTAACGGCCCCGCTGTTGGCTTCGTTGCCATCGACTGGGCTTTCCTCTTGACCCGAGCACTCCTCTAACGAAGGGTATTACGATTTTCACCTTTATTGGCCAACAAGGTATTTAGTGTAATTTTAATTGCCCAGAACACCATTGGACTGGAACAATTAGCCCCACGCTATATAATCGGAAAACTTATCCAATACAGTCCATGTCTGAGCGGAAAATAAAGAAATCGCACCATACCCACTATCCTATGGGCGTAAACTGCTGTGTAATGAAGCCATATCTTTGGGAGTCTTTCACGTGTGATTGAATCTTTGTATGTTGCATACTTATTTGTGCATATGTTCCACATATACAGCAAAGTGTGCAAGTCGTCTCGATGCTTTAAGAAAAATGACCACCTCATACTAGTCGTTCGTCTTGCATGCAATTGCAAATTAGGCGTGTTGAACACTAGTGCTCATTTACATAAAATTGGCGTCTGTTTGCAATGAGTATAATGCCATCTCACATTCATCTCTGACACATCAAACACAATCAGCCAACTCAGTTAGTTGAGCTCTTTCATGCCGACCCCTTTTGGCGTGAGTAGCTAACACCCTGACTTTTGATCACACCATTTCCAGCCTTGGTTTAGTAAGTGGCGTGGAGCTTGCTGGAATTGGGAGACTCCAGTGGGCGTGAGGTTGCGCACTACATAAGTACTTGGCGCTTGCTCACCAGCAAGCAATATGCCTTAACATCAAAATATGGTCAGTGTGTCACAGCACCATGCATAAGCGGTGACCACAGCACCATGTCCTTTTGTGTCTTATCAATCCCTCCACATATGGCGTTTTTGATACAAATATATGCTATGCATCATGCATGGCCTAACTGTTCGGCGCCTGCAATTATCTTAATTTGTCTCTTTGGCAGCCTTTGCATGGCGGGCTGCATGGTTGCATGCATCATGATACATTAATGCATCCATGCCTTGTTGCATGGTCAATCTAAGGGTGTGTTCAGTGGATTATACTTGCATGGCCCTTCATGCATTGCTATCTTATTTTACACAAACATATGAGCAGGGCGTCCAGTGCCTTTTAATACTCACAGATAGTAACATCTCCCACTGAGGCGTGACTTCATCGGTGGTAATCACCATGCTGCGCTTTGAATACTTCATATTTGTTTATGAGGCTATCCAGGCATTTAATCCATGACCACATATCATACACGGGCGTCTACTTGCATGTTTGTCCATCGCGCCGTTCATACGCCGTCCTGGCGTATACTTGTGGACGGGCGTCCTACTTCAAACCACAAGTAGTGTATTATGCTTCTCTTATGTATCGCCAGTTCACTGGGTTTATAAACTGATCTGTATGACATGATTTAACTAGCTAATCGCGCTAAAGTCAGATTTTGCAGGCGCCACGCCTTTATAGCGTCCAACTCCCATCTTATTGCACCATTTGTTAAGTGTGTGTCACAGCTGTAATCATTTGCTCGGGCTGTATTGAGCATGCCTGCTTCAGCGCCCAACTAGGGTGGGCTAATGACCCCATGTATTGAGAGGCGTCCCTGGAGCAGTACAAACAATACGACTTGCCAACCAGAACGCCCCAATAGGAGGGTACTAATGAGCCCCATGTAGTGAAGGCGTTTGGTGCAATATTCACTACACTTAGTAATTTCAGCTTTGTACTTTACTCCAGTACGGCCCAATTAGGAGGGGCTAATGAGCACCCATGTATTGAGAGCGTGCTGACGCATACAAATCAATAGACTTGCAATACCAAAAGCCCAATAGGATGGGCAATGAGCCCATGTATTGAGAGCGTTTGAGGTACACATTCACCACACTTACGTGAATTTCCAGCCTACTTGTATCCAACGGGCCCAATAGGTGGGGGCTAATGAGGCCCCATGTATTGAGAGGGCGTCTGGACGCCAGTACAAATCACGACTTGCAACCAACGCCCAATAGAGGGGGCTACAGTGAGCCCATGTATATGAAGAGCGTTGATGCAACATTCACTACACTAGTAAAATTTCAGCCACTATACTTGTATCCAGCGGCGCCCAATGTGGGCTAATGAGGCCCTGTATTGAGAGCGTCTGAACGCTCAGTATAAAAATCAACACTTGCAACAAACGCCAATGGAGTGGGCTAATATACCCCCATGTATTGCGAGCGTTTCGATGCCACATTCACTAAACTTAGTGAATTTTCAGCATACTTGTACCATGACGCCAAATAGGTGGGGCTAATGAGCCCCCCATGTATTGGAGAGCTCGGACGCGTCAACAATCAGTAGACTTTGCAACCAAACGCCCAATATAGGAGGGGCTAATTGAAGCCCCATGTTATTGAGAGGCGTTTTGGATGCAACATTCACTACACTAGTGATTCAGCTATACTTGTACCCAGGCGCCCAAATAGACTCTCAACGTGGGGCTCATGTAGCTCCCATGTATTGAGAGCGTTCTGGACGCAGCACAAATCAAAACTTGCAACCAAAGCCCAAATGAGGGCGCTAATGAGGCCCATGTATGAGAGGCGTTTGGATGAACATTCACGACACTTAGTGAATTTCAGCCATACTTGTATCCAGACGCCCCAATAGGTGGGGCTGATTGAGCCCAGTATTGAAGGGTTCTGGACGTAGTAAAATCAAACACTTGCAACCAAAACACCAATAGGAGGGGTTAATGAGCCCCATGGATTTAAGAGGGGTTGGATGCAACATCATCGTACACTTAGTGAATTTCAGCCTATGCTTGTATCCAACGCCCAAATAGGAGTGGCGAATGACCCATTGTATTGAGAGGCGTCTGAGTAGTGTATCCCATACTTGTGAATTCAACACACTTTAACCAGCGCCCAATAGTGAGGGTTTGCTAATCGAGATCCTCATATACGTGAGAGCCGCCTAGGTGCAGATGAGGTTAATTCTCCTCTTTGAACTTGCCGACCTCGCGCCCATGGGCATGAACCTTGAACCTTAACACCCTGTGATTCTTGACAATTGACCTTGAATTTGACAATTGCTTGAACGTTGACCCTGACTCATCACGTGCTTTCACGGACCTTGTCCCCCAAATCTCGAAAAGCCGGGAAAATGGCGATGCATGAACATAATGCCATCAGACGCTGGGAAAAGCCCCACGGATCATACTACAATAAGTGAATGGAGAGAGAAAACAATTCCACATTCATTCAACTCATTTATCTCATTTTCTCTTTTCAAGAATCACAACTTTCTCTCTCTAAAAAATTCCGCCAAAAAATCGCCTTAAATCGCCTGTGATTTCTGGATTGGGTCTAATATCCCATACTTAGGCAAAATTTCAAAATTCTGGGAGTCATTCCCACCCTTAGGGTGACCTAACAGTTCAATCCCACCTCCTTCTTAGGCGGCTAGCAGCAGTTTATATTTCCATCCTCTGCTTTAGACAGGCGTCTGTACGCAGACTTAAGGTATGCCTCTGCCTGTCTCATTTTCTGTTTAAAAGTGCGTCTGGACTAGGCCCCATATAAATAACGTCTTCATCGAGCGGACTCGTCCTTCTTTCCTCTCGCCCTTTCTCAAGGGACGATAGTTGCCGGGCGGGCGTTATGTTTCGGTGTGTGACGGACCTCGCCCCGCTAGGCAGGTCCCTCTGGAGGTATGTCCTTCTAGTACGAAGTGTCCTCACGGCTGAGACTCCTTCGTACATCCTGGAACAGTGCCGTATCTCGTAGCTTATTTCCATACGGTGAATGATCCGCTTTATGAACATCGCCTCGTTTGACAATTTTCACGACAGTTGATGAGGACCGATGGAGCATCTACGTCTCAAGCAGACGCCGCCCCACGCGCCGATAGGGGGATTCACAACCATTATATCACTCCACTTAGGGCGTAGCTGATAGAATCAGATTTTGTATTCTCTTAGATCACACATGTACTTTAAACCCAAACTTCAACTATACCACCGACTGTGTTAGTAGCAGCTCGTAGTATTTAAACTTCTATACCAAGAGTCATTTTAGCGTGTTATATAGATTGTATGAAGCGCTTGAGATTCCTTTTCAATCCCTTTTCTTGTTTTAAATAAATTTTAAAACCAAGATCAGACATAACCATTTCACACTGATGGCCCAACCAGTCGGACCATTTTGTTTCTGATTGCCATTTGCAAATTTTTGAACCTTGAGGCCGGACCTTACCTGTCGGAATCCAACCTTCATTCAATTAACCTTATACCCAGACCATGCAGGCACATTGAAAGTAACCATCCTCAACTCTACACCCAGACATACTACTGCTAGACTTAATCAGTGTAAGAACCAGTAAAGGGAGTTCTACAGAAACTTTCCTTTGACTAGCGAGGTGGTTTAGCAGCAATTGCTTTTTGCCTCTTGTTCCCCTTTCAGAACCAGTTGATTTCTTCTTCCTCTTCTTTCCTGATACTTCCTTTCTTCACCGCCTGAGCGAAGTCTCCCTTAGCTGAAAGCTCCACCATAGCTTCCCCTTCCTTTTCACCAGTTATTTGAACGTCCGTCTTCACCAGTAAACAAACCTTTTCTCAAATTCTTGGTTTAAATTTTCTTTGAGTCTCAGCTAGTTTTCTCCCTGAAATAGCTGTTCCCTTGATGTGAACCACCACCCTCAGTAGGATTCTCATGAGGCACAAGTCTCCTGGTAGACTTAATTTTAGGTTTTTGATGGTGTATCTGAAGTGGGTTTGGATTATTTTTGTCGGAGTGAAAGTTATTGATGAACAGTGGAGTAATATCGTGGTTTTTGACTTTCGGTTGTTGTGTTTCAGGAATTTCTTCATTGACCTTTTAGAAGTGTGATTGAATCACTGACTGACCTCTCCCTCTACCTTCCTTCCTGTGTTGGATTTCCTACCCATCTTTGAATGATCGACAGACGAGGATGACCGTAACAGATACAATACTTTTCGAAATTTGAATTGTGTCAGGACACAACAAGCACTTGAGATAGAAGAGAGCTATAGATGATGAATAGTGTGAGCTCAACCAACAAGCGTTTTAGAACAAGTATGATATAGGAAGTAATCAGTCATAAAGTTGAGAGTTTGAAGAAAATATAGCTGGTTGAGCCCAATAACGCGTAGAATTTGATTTTTAATTTGCAAATGATCACATACCATAAATATCTCAACCGACTTCAATTTAGGCATGCTGTAGTTTATGCCTTGACAACAGCCCAAAATAACTGAATAAGATAAAATTTCTTCCAAAAAGAAAAAATATCCTAAGTAATTTCTAAAAATATAAAAATATCATCGCGAAAACATATCAGAGCTGGTTTGTTGTTTCCCCTGCTGTACCTGTGCAAACCATGACATTCTGTTCTGTGACATTAATGTTCATAACTGCTCTCTTGCAACAATGACTTTAACCCTTTGTTGGGGAATCAACCATCTACACAACACCTGAGGATTTCGACATAGGTATTATACACCATCACTACAATACAAACGAGATGTTTCTAGCACCAATCATTGAGGGAACGGGTATAAAAAGCCAAGTTTCCAGAAACCTACTAACCTATGACAAAAACAATTCAAAACTAAAACCTAACTAGACCTAAAAGGACACTTAATCTACAAAAGACTAACGGACACAAGTTTTTGTGAAGTATGTCTGCTGATTTTGATCCTCACTTTTACAGAAACAAAAACATCTCCACTAACCCTTTCTCAACATTATCTCTTCAAAAAAATGTCGGTGTCTAATCTCAAATGTTGGTCTTAGAGTGCAGAACTGGCTTCTTACAAATGTTTATTAGCACTCGTTATTGTCACAAAAGATTGGAAAACACTGTTGTTACTCAAACACCAAAAATCTTTCAGCTGGTTCAGCTATCAAACACATAGTTAGAGAAACAGCATTAGCAAAACATAAATTGCAACAATATATCGAACTCAGACATGCCGGGATAAGGCCACTGAATTGCTTCTAGAAACCCCCAATGATTATTAAACAAGAGCTTAATAGAAATTGCCCATACCTGATGTGCACTTGATCTATCAACTAGGAAACAGCATAATCCTGCATACGTGTGTATCCTATAAGGTTAATTGAGCTACCTTTTGCGGTATTACCACCAAAGCACAGATCTGCTGTTCCCACAAAGATACCTAAAGTATGCTATCTAACAGCTTTAGACGTAATGGGCCGCGCCCTCAAGCGTTATACGGATAGCGCGCGGCTGGTACTCACATCGAGGTGCTTTTCAGGGGCTTGAGCCACGGAATCCCGCACTTGAGTTGCGTATGGGGTAGTGTTGCGAACTGAGGAGTCCCACCGTGCCCTAGATAGGCGTTATTCACGGAACCCCGAAACGTTGGTGCCAACATCAATGGCCCGCACGTCCAATCAAGTAACCAGTCGTGGGTTCGGGACATGGTACGAATCAGATTCTGTAACCCAATTCGGCCCGCAGTTAGCGCCTCGATTCTACAGTCTCATTGCAATTCCATTCATCAATGATTATTGAATGCACAAATAACTTACGATTTTTTAGCACCTTAGAACGCCGCAACTAACCCTAAAATTACTATGAAAGTGTTTACTATTATGGCACAAGGGAACTACCTAACCTAGAAAAATTGTGACCACTTTGTATTAATCATGTTAAAACCGGGACCTAAAACAGGTTGTCCATATTAATCTGATATTAAAGTGGTTACATAATTCGGTCTTTAGTTTAGCAAAATATATACAAAGCTAAGTAATACAACAATGATAAATATTGCAATATATGAAGTGCATAAACTTCAAAGTATGCAAACTCCATATTACCCAAATCGCAAAGAAACAAAAGACATTAGTTTGTAAAAACGCCATGAAACGAATCCTATTGCCTTGAATTGCTACATGAAAACAAAGAACATAATGTTAGTCCTGATAAAACGCAAGTGCAGATGGATCTCTCGCCTTCAATTGCTATACAAGAATAAAGAATTTTAGTATGGCAATGAATAATAATAATGAAATGAAACAAAAACCAATGAAAACCTTGCAAACAACATTGCAGTGAAAACCCTACATATTTACATGTAAACGATGTTAAAAGTGAGTTCTACATTGCTAATTTATTAAAACCTCAAACAATGTGTTAGTCCAATATTAAAAGAAAGTGAGAAGATTATGGTGAAGTAATCCTCAGAATTCAATCCTTTGTTATCGCTTGCTTGATTCGAAGAGAGTAACTCATGCTTAATTAAAACGAATGTGTGATGTGTTTAAAGAGTGTTCGAGAGAAGAGAGAGAGAAAGTAAGATGCGTATCAGTGTTATGAAGATCATGTGAAAAAAGATGTCTCAGAAACTGAGCAAGCAGAGTGTATTTAATAGGCACGAGGCAATTTTTGAGCAAAGAAACCCTGCGATATATCGCATGTATATGTACGCTGTTATATACGGGCACTGTTCCTGCGTATATACGCTCTTAATACAGCTATATAAACGCTGCTCACCTTCCATAATTTATTTGGAAATTCTATGTATGTTGCTGAGCATAGGTATACGCATCACGTTGAGCGTATAACGCTCCTGATGAGCCGTAATATACGCTTCATCATTTGCGTATATAACGCTCAAGATTCGTAACATTATATTTCCAAAAACCTCAATATATCTCGATTCCTCGATTTATTCGTGATTAATCCCTTGATTCGACGCACCTAGGACACCCTGCTCTCCAAGCAAGGAGTCTAGAATGTACTAGAAGGTTCCACGTATTTCCGGAGCATAGTATTTTCTAATAATATTATACAATGTATTTTCATGCGTAATTCTGACGTATTATCATAAACATTGCAAAATTCATAGAAAATCATAGAAAAATCAGAAAAAATAATTTAAAAATAAACGTGCGGATTCAGAAAACATGTGACGGAATTGATGAAAATCAAAAAGCATGAGAAATCCCTTGAATAAACTTTGGAAAACACTTTGAGAAAACCGAAAGAAAATAATTTTTGCCCTGCCTATTGACCTATTGCATAATATTCCGATAGAACCTTGCGTATTATCCAACTTTTGTGAATTCAAAGCATCTTCTCTGCATTCGAAACAAACGCGAGCGCAGGTATGTATCATCACGGAATTACTCATTTGGGGAGACACATTTTCACGGTGTCACTCTATATGCCACTCACCCTGTGTAGCTGAGTGGGAACAACTTATGGTCTGAAGAGATCCCTGAGGCTGGTAGTCTCGTAAGACTGACTACAGCTCTAGACAGTACATCGTCCGTTCAACTTCGGGATCGGGAGTGAGCAGACCAAGATCGTGATGATCTCACAACCCTAAAAGCTGTACCCTCTGGTGACGGCCGAATGATATCACTGCGAAAGACATACCTGGTTCTAGCCATATTGACCTGAAGTTGGACAGTAACCAGCACGCCGCCAATGGCGGTGTGTTGGCCAGCTCTGGAAGCGCCAGTGGGATCTCCAGTCGGAGTTGATTTTTCTCCCTACGGCTGAGATTCCTTGACTGTGTTTCGGCGTTCGAGATGAATCGCGACGGTGTGCTGTCGGAATTCTAGTGCGGGCGGCGTGAGAAAATTCCCAACAGGACCCGTATTAGATTCGCAGACAAAACTTCGCAAGGCTCCTGCAGCCGGAGAAGAGCTCTTCCAAGCGCGAGAGACCTGGATAGGCGCTGGCAGTTTCGTCATTTAGCAGCAACAGCAGGAGAAATGATTCTAGATCCGAGTTCTTACTTCTTACTGTGGCTTGAGCTATGTAGTCTCGTCTCATTGACCC